>ONZH01015232.1:0-19147 GCA_900303285.1 Rhinella marina
ATGTCACCTGCAGTCCTAATGTAACACCACAGATAACACAGTGATAACTCTCTGAGTACAGATAATGTAGTAGATGTCACCTGCAGTCCTATGTAACACCACAGATAACACAGTGATAACTCTCTGAGTACAGATAATGTAGTAGATGTTCACCTGCAGTCCTATGTAACACCACAGATAACACAGTGATAACTCTCTGAGTACAGATAATGTAGTAGATGTCACCTGCAGTCCTATGTAACACCACAGATAACACAGTGATAACTCTCTGTAGTAACACAGTGATAACTGAGTACAGATAGATAGATGTCACCTGCAGTAACACCACAGATATGATAACACACAGTATAACACAGATAGAGTAACTCTGAGTACAGATAATGTAGATAGATGTAGATGTCACCTGCAGTCCTATGTAACACCAAGATAACACAGTGATAACTCTCTGAGTACAGATATGTAGTAGATGTCACCTGCAGTCCTATGTAACACCAACAGATAACACAGTGATAACTCTGAGTACAGATAATGTAGTAGATGTCACCTGCAGTCCTATGTAACACCCACAGATAACACAGTGATATCTCTCTGAGTACAGATAATGTAGTAGATTCACCTGCAGTCCTATGTAACACCACAGATAACACAGTGGATAACTCTCTGAGTACAGATAATGTAGTAGATGTCACTGCAGTCCTATGTAACACCACAGATAAACAGTGATAATCTCTGAGTACAGATAATGTAGTTAGATGTCACCTGCAGTCCTAGTAACACCACAGATAACACAGTGATACTCTCAGAGTACAGAAATGTAGTAGATGTCACCTGCAGTCCTATGTAACACCACAGATAACACAGTGATAACTCTCTGAGTACAGATAATGTAGTAGATGTCACTGCAGTCCTATGTAACACCACAGATAACACAGGGATAACTCTCTGAGTACAGATAATGTAGTAGATGTCACCTGCAGTCCTATGTAACACGCACAGATAACAGTGATAACTCTCTGAGTACAGATAATGTAGTAGATGTCACCTGCAGTCCTATGTAACACCACAGATAACACAGTGATATCTCTGAGTACAGATAATGTAGTAGATTCACCTGCAGTCCTATGTAACACCACAGATGACACAGAGATAACTCTCTGAGTACAGATAATGTAGTAGATGTCACCTGCAGTCCTATGTAACACCATAGATAACACAGTGATAACTCTCTGAGTACAGATAATGTAGTAGATGTCACCTGCAGTCCTATGTAACACCACAGATAACACAGGTGATATCTCTCTGATACAGATAATGTAGTAGATATCACCTGCAGTCCTATGTAACACCACAGATGACACAGTGATAACTCTCTGAGTACAGATAATGTAGTAGATGTCTCCTGCAGTCCTATGTAACACCACAGATAACACAGTGATAACTCTCTGAGTACAGATAATGTAGTAGATGTCACCTGCAGTCCTATGTAACACCACAGATAACACAGTGATGAACTCTCTGAGTACAGATAATGTAGTAGATGTCACCTGCAGTCCTATGTAACACCACAGATAACACAGTGATAACTTTCTGAGTACAGATAATGTAGTAGATGTCACCTGCAGTCCTATGTAAATGGCCTGCTGTGATTTGTTTCCAGGCTTCTTATGGTGCCATCATCAGGCCACAGCGTCCCCCTCCCTCATCAAGGACAGACAGGAGGCGGTTGCGGTGGAGAGGACGCAGTGTCTGGTTCTGTCCGGTCGGTGCCGCAGCAACAAGTTGAAGCAAATATTTGTTTTATCGATTGTGAGGAGATCCGGATATTCCTGGTGTCACCGCGACCGGACGAGGAGGTGACCGCCATTTATATACCGCACTGCAAGCAGGACGTTCTCCACTCCCATCATCCCTGACCCCAGGAGCTCACAGACTAGTCTCCCTACCTCACACACAAAGTATCACTCCCATCATAACTTTGTATGTGGGATAATGGTGGTTGGCATCCTGTGCCCATCATAAGGTAGTAGTGCAGGTGATGGGGGTGACATTTTTGAAGGCTAGATGCCGACAACCTGTCCTTATGTAACACGTCTCACAGCAGAGGGTTCGTTACAGTTGTATCCAGGCTGATACATTGTAACAAATGATCAGGGCAGGAGAAACCTGTGTGCTGATAGTTATCTCACAGCTGAGGCTTTGTTACAGTTGTATCCGGTCTGGACATTCAGTCCTGTGCTCAGCATAGTTCGCTACAATGTATCAGTTTGTGGTCGAGTGTGTGTAGCTCAAAGACAAGTGCAGCAAACCCTCAGCTGTAAGAAGTATTAGGCTGCGGGTGTAAACAAATAAGGTTTCCATTCACTGACAGCAAGCAGAGAACTTGAACTGAAGCGTAAAATTGCAGAAGTGTTCGTGGCTGGGGACGGATCCGTTGTGGCGTCTGATATATAACGTTACATTGTGTCTTTGCCGTTTTTCACGATTTTTCACAGTTTTTTCTGATCATGTGAAGGTGAGTAAAGCGTGCTCCGACACACTGCGACAAAACCACAGACACGTAAAACCTTCCCCTATCTGTACATATAAGAAGCATCTCTATACTCTAGTCACAGCCAAAGCTGCCGCTGGATGCAGCTGTGGGAGGATTAACCCTATCAGGGCCATGTTGTCGCTGTCACCCAGCTTTCCCAGGGTCAGATAGAACTAAGAATCATTCAAACAGACTTTTTGCCGATTTTTTATTTCTTAAAGTAGAAGCGCTCTGTTACTGTCCGTTGCAAATGTCTTCACGCCCCGGGTCCTGTACATGATATAGGATGCAGATTTTATATGAATATTTCAGGGCCGCGGGCCCCCGGGAGACCAGATCCGCGCGTGCGAGAAAACAGCTGACAGTCCGTTTTCTGGGGTGACAGCATGATAAAAGGCGAGGGTTAAAGGTCGGGGCGTATCATCCAGATAGCGGGCGCTGATCAGATGAATGGACGGCTGAGCCCCCCCCACGCCCGCTGTGCGACCCTCGCCGCCCCGCGCCATCCTGCAACTAGATGGAGATTGCAGAGGACAAAAAAGCTGAATCATGAGACATCCGGCGGCTGCAATCTTCAGAGCGTCCGCTCCCGCCGCGCGCAATCACATCCAGAATGGCGTCCCTGACGATAAATGGCTGCTGATGCCGCGCCAGTCCTGCCACACTTGACGAGGCCGCAGACGGCTACAGGGAGGGAGAAATTCTGGAATTTTGGGATTTTTTTTTTAAACATTTTTTTTTTCAGGTTTTTTTCAGCTTTTTCCACTCCCTTTACAGCTCCCACAATGGCGCAGCGCCTGAGCGCCGGGATAGGGCGACGCTCCAGGTGAGTGGTGTGAAAACAGATGGCGTCAACCATAGCAGTCTGCAGCGGGATATAAATCCACTTCTACTTCTGTGTCAGTCTTTACTGCACGTCTTGCATTCCGTACATGAAGAAGGCCTCCCTATGAACCTGTCAGTCTCCACTGCACTTCTTGAATTCTGTTTATGAAGCTGGACTGCGTGTGTCAGTCTTTACTGGATTTCCTGCATTTGGTTCTTAAACCAGGACAGTGTCAGACTCCACTGTACTTCTTTCATTCTGTTCATGAACCATTACCACATGTGTGTCAGTCTTTACCTTACTTGTTGCATTCCATTCATGAACCAGGACTGCTACAGTATCAGTTTTTACTGTACTGCATGCATTCCTTTCAGGAGCCAGGATTGTCTCTGTCAGTCTCCACTGTATTTCTTGCATTTGGTTCTTAAACCAGGACAGCCTGTGTCAGTGTCAGTCTCCACTGCACTTTTTTCATTCTGTTCATGGACCATTATCACGTGTGTCAGTTTTTACCTTACTTCTTGCATTCCGTTCATGAATCAGGCCTCTGTGTATGTTTCAGTCTTTACTGTGGCTTTGATATTCTGTTCAGTACCACTCATGTGTGTCGGTCTCCACTGTAGGTTTTCATACCGTTCACAAACCAGGATCGCCTGTGTCAGTCTCCACTGTACTTCTGGATGTTCTGTTCCTGCACCAGGTACACCGGGAGGAGTTCAGGAATCTGGGAAAGATGGACGACAAGCACATAGGAAACCATGGAGGTCAAAATAGGCGCCGTATGTATCAACGTATTGCACCAAAGGGGCGTGGCCCTATCGTATGGTCGCTGCGCCAGATGTTAACCCTGTGTCACGCACCCGCCATGTTTGATGAGGAGATCTCCCGGCGGCAGCGCTATCTTCTCCCCCCCATATGGCGGTGTCTTGCGCCTGTCTTGCCGCTTGTTCCCCTGCAGCGTCACGCCTGTCTGTACTTTATATTCAGAAGATCGCTCGGCAGACGACTTTATTACGCTCCGGCTTCGCTGACATCAATCTTGTGATTGGGTCAACTCAATCTCTCCTCGGAGGCGCAATTCCCCTGCGAATCCGTCCGCTCGTCCCTGGCAGGTGATTCCTTAAAGGCGCAGTACATGAAAATGTTAAAGTTTCTCCCGTGGTGTCCCAAAGGGTTGGTCCTCTAGGTCATTCCTGCCCCCTTCCTTATCTCAGTATGTGTCAGTCTTTACTGTCACTCTAGCATTCTGTTCAAGAACCAGGAGGCTCAGGATGAACACAGCTCCCAGAAATGGGTTTGTAATGATTACGGTACATTGTACAATTCTTTGTACACTGTTGTTATGGCCGCCAGCTAGTGGGGGGGGGGGGTGATGTAGGGTATTGGGCGCGTTCTGTGGGCTGTATTCAGGAGTAGTACTCCCATCCTCCTCGCCACCACCCTGTCCTCATCTCATCTGTGACTCATTTTCCGTAAATGACATGAAATTCCTCTCCTTGATATTTTCTACCTGCGGCCCCCAATTACCGACCCGATGGGCCGCCCCTGATAATCCTGCTTTGGCGCATTTTCTCGCCCGGTGGGGGGGTCAGCCCCTCGCTCGTGAAGGGATTTTAGTCTCGGTTCCAGCAGCTTCAATTTAAGATCAATGGCGGCGGATAGGGCGATAATTTCTTGATGTTCCGATCATCTTTTGAAACGTCTTTACCCCCCATAATTACCGCCCCCGCTATCATGGCCGCCGTCTTATAACCGCCGTGTGCTGGAACGTCCGATTTTCCTATCGCAGTCAAGGTGTCTGGCAGGTGTGGGGTTAAACGCTGATACAAACAGCTGGATCCCGTCTGATGGGTGAGCACCCGACCCGGTGAGCGGCAGCGCCACCCTGATGTGTGCCCATGGTGCTAATGGGGGCGATGGAGGGAGGGGGGACAGCGGTCGCCATGGGGGGCAGGAGTGACAGATCTGATTTTCTTCACTGTGGACAGCTGCTGACAGCCAAGATCGGGGAAGGACGCCATCATTGGGGTCCTTAGGCCACGAGGGGCAGGGGGCGCCGCAGCGGGGAGGGGGAGACAATAGATAGAGTCTACAGAAGACTGCGGGGAGAGTCCCCGCCACAGGGAAGATCTGCCGCAGCACATCGCACCGCCAGAGGGAGAAATGTTATTATCTCTGCTGAAGGAGGAAACCAACACTGCACCTTCCAGATGTAGCAGTGCCGAGTTATAACTCTGCACATCTATAGATTGTCAGCTCTTGGGAGCAGCGCCCTCGCTTCATTATTCTTATTACAGCGCTACGGAATATGATGCCGCCATATAAATAAAGATTATTATGTAACAGGTCACAGTGGTACCACTGTATCTAATCCTACGCTGCGTGATACTGTCTCCTGAGCTGTGTATCTAATCCTATCATGTGATGCTGTCTGCTGAGCCATGTATCTAATCCTATAATGTGTGATACTGTCTGCTGAGCTGTGTATCTAATCCTATCCTGTGTGATACTGTCTGCTGAGCTGTGTATGTAATCCTATCCTGTGTGATACTGTCTGCTGAGCTGTGTATCTAATCCTATCCTGTGTGATACTGTCTGCTGAGCAGTGTATCTTAATCCCTATCCTGTGTGATACTGTCTGCTGAGCTGTATCTTAATCCTATCCTGTGTGATACTGTCTACTGAGCTGTGTATCTAATCCTACCCTGTGTGATACTGTCTGCTGAGCTGTGTATCTAATCCTATCCTGTGTGATACTGTCTGCTGAGCAGTGTATCTAATCTATACTGTCTGCTGAGCTGTGTATCTAATCCTATCCTGTGTGATACTGTCTGCTGAGCTGTCTATCTAATCCTACCCTGTGTGATACTGTCTGCTGAGCTGTGTATGTAATCCTATCCTGTGTGATACTGTCTGCTGAGCTGTGTATGTAATCCTATCCTACCCTGTGTGATACTGTCTGCTGAGCAGTGTATCTAATCCTATACTGTCTGCTGAGCTGTGTATCTAATCCTATCCTGTGTGATACTGTCTGCTGAGCTGTCTATCTAATCCTACCTGTGTGATACTGTCTGCTGAGCTGTGTATGTATCCTATCCTATACTGTCTGCTGAGCTGTGTATCTAATCCTATCTTGTGTGATACTGTCTGCTGAGCTGTCTATCTAATCCTACCCTGTGTGATACTGTCTGCTGAGCTGTGTATGTAATCCTATCCTGTGTGATACTGTCTGCTGAGCTGTGTATGTAATCCTATCCTACCCTGTGTGATACTGTCTGCTGAGCTGTGTATCTAATCCTATCCTACCCTGTGTGATACTGTCTGCTGAGCTGGGTATCCCGTTCTATAATGTGTGACATCACATAGGAGGCGTGGCAATATCCAGCCTATCAGACGCTATAGTTATATTTCTGATTCCCAGTGCCAGGAGAGGCTGCAGACTGTGCCCTGTGCAGCAGCACGCAGCATGTCACAGGCGGGGGCGTCACCTCCACCCCCTGCAGGAAGGGCGGAGTTTTTTACCTGTTTACAGGATGACATCAGCTGCAGGAAGCTGCCTGGAGGAGATTCGGTGACAACAGCAAAATACACAAGACTATTGAGATCTGTGGTTGTCACTCAGTGAATTCCTGGAGTGCTGCTATGGTTTTCAGTGGAGTTGCCCTTTAAGCTTTAAAGTGAGCGTCATGTGCCCCCCCCCCCATTACATATAAGTAGATTAGCGGCTCCTCTCCTTCCCCAGTGACCGTACTAAGTGTTCGCCGCGCCGGCCGCCATGATCCCCTCGTAATACCTGACATCGAGAACGAGGCGGTGAAGGTTAATATGTTAATCAAGAATAATAAGCGCTGAAAAGCGTACGGCGGAGCGGCTGCTCGCACTTACTACCTGCCACTCGCTATCTGTCACAGCGGTGTCGCCATGGAAACTCGACTGCCTCTTCAGGCCGCCACATGGTCACTCATTTAGGCATTTAACAGCAAAATTTATCTACCAGCGGTGTGTGTGTGGGGTGCTGCCCGCGCCTGTACCCCTCCCCCATCGTCACCGCAGACTTTATATTAAACATGGACGAAAAACGGTGGAGATTGTACGCACAGGAAGCAGAAGTCTACACTAAAAAATCTTGACTTTTTGAATTTTCTGTGTTTTTATTTTTTTAAGTGGGCGGGGTCTAGTCGAAGGGCGGGGTCACCATTGGTCAGATTAAGCATAATTTATTCTGGAAATTAACATCAATTATGGCGTAAATTTACACCATTTGCTTTTACGGCACACAGACTGCGGCCAGTAGATGCGCCAAATTTGTTCTGAGGGCTGATCCTGATCCAGAGCACTCAATTCAGTTCCGAGTCATTTACTGCTTGCTGTCAGTGAATGGGAACATCTTCTTTACATTCAGAGGCCAAAAATGCCCCATGATCTAATCTTTCTCGCAGCTGAAGGTTTGTTACAGTTGCATCCAGTCTAGGCAGGATTCCAGATTGATTTTTTTTTTTCTTCCTGCCCTGATACACTGTAACAGAATGTCAGCAACTAAAAAGCCATTGCGTGGAATGGATCCACACACGCTGATAGGTGATACATTTCGGTGGCCTTCCCCTAACACACTGTTACGAAATGACAGCGGCGCAGTAATCATCTTCTTCAATCACGTTTCGATGCTACCAATAATTGGTGTGATCCTCGCGGTACCAGGAGGTGACGCCCGGCGTGTTTACTTCCCATTATTTATAAGACAGGGACGTGACCGCAGGAGTTTTTGCCGCACGGAGTCCGGCAGGATTAACGCGGGGACGGTGTTTCATCAGACTTTCACAATTTTCCTGTGCGGAGGCCTCACGCTGATACCTTCACGTTTGAAGGATTGAATTCTCTCCTCACTCGGCCGCCATGTCCCAGAAGCGTTTCTTCATAGCGGATTTGATGGCAGGAAATCTGTTTTTCTTGTTTTTTTTTCTTGATTTTATTTTCAGTTTGATGCGTCTGAGAGAGATGAGAGGGACGCCTCAGCGCTAGAAAATGTCCACCCAGAGGAGAAGATCAGGCATGTCCAAGGTGGTCAGACGTCCGGTTTTCTGGCTCCTTGTCCTCCTTTCCCGCAGCTCACACTCCGTAGCATTGTGCTGTCTGAGGACCCCTCTGCAGTGGGGGCGTGGCTTAGCGGAGACGGCGGCGTGGCCAGAGTGACCACCCTAGGCATGTCACCGCTGCTGCTGGAGAAAAGGGTGAGGTTAGCGTAGGGTAATTAATTTTAATTTTTTTTTGTCATTTTTAATTTTTATCAGACCACCCCTTTAAGTATTTTATTAAAATATCATTTGTTTCCAGGTGTAAAACGTCTGCCAGAAAAAATGTGGCCAAACTTATCTCCATACCCACAGGCCTCATTTATACTGACGAGAGCAAACAAAATTGAGGGGTTGCCCCTAGCAACCAAATGGATTCCATTTTTTTTTTTTTTTAAGAATCTTGGCAACCAATCAGAATCCAGCTCTTTTCCTTAAACATAGCAGCAATTTGATTGTGGGGTCGCCGCCTTTCTCAACAAAAAATACCGCCAAATTATGCCACAACCCAAAGGGGGCGTGGCTCAACATGGGGCGTTAAGTAACCATCGAACTGTGGCTCCCAATAATATTTATGCCTCCAATAGTGCCCCCAGCATCAATAATGCCCCCAGTAAGAGTAATGACCCATTAGTGCCCCAGTAAAAATGTCCCCGTTAGTGCCCCCAATAAGAATAATGCCCAATTTAGTACCCTATAGTCCCTCCCAATAGAATAATGCCTATTAGTGCCCCCATAAGACATGCCCCATTGTACCATAGAAATGCCCATTAGTGCCCCCGAGTAAGAATAATGCCCCATTAATGCTCCACGGTAAGAAAATGCCCCTTGTGCCCCCCAGTAATAATGTCCATTAATGCGCCAATAAGATAATGCCCCAGTTAGTGCCCCCTCAGTAAGAAAAATGCCCCATTAGTGCCCCCAGTAAGGAAAATGTCCCATTAATGCACCAATAAGAATAATGCCAAATAGTGCCCAATAAGCAAATGCCCCATTAGTGCCGCCCAATAAGAATAATGCCCCATTAGTGCCCCCCAATAAGAATAATGCCCCCATTAGTGCCCCCAATAAGAATAATGCCCCATTTGTGCCCCCCAATAAGAATAATGCCCCCATTTGTGCCCCCAATAAGAATAATGCCCCCATTTGTGCCCCCCAGTAAGAAAAAGGACCCCATTACTGATGCCCTTATTAGTGCCCCGCCTCAATAGCAAAGAAAATGCCCCCATTAGTGCCCCCGTAAGAAAATGCCCCCATTAGTGCCCCCTTCTCTGACTCTGCAAAAAAAAAGGCAGCGCTCCAGAGTGATGATGTGGGGAGGTAAAGGCTGTACTAAAGAGCGCTCTGCAATGGAAGCGTTCATGAACAGGCCTTGTACAAAACTACCGCCAATTAATATTGCCGGTAGGAAAAAATTACCGGCCTTGCCTGTGAGATACCAGCCGGGTGCCAACTCTATCTGCTTGGTTGCTAAGGTCATTTTCTTAACTCACAGGGAGAATGCTCATAGCAACCAATCAGACTCCAGCTGTCATCTTCTCCAGGGCAGGATAGAAATGTTAGCAGTGATCTGATTGGTTGCTGTCGGCCTCTCCAGACATTTTTCTCCCCCCATCTTGTTTCTGCCTGTAGTAAAACTTTATCGGCAGCACTTTGATTAGAAGGATGAGTAACGGTAACACGGCGGTCTGCTAAATAAGTCATGAATTAAAGGCCCGGGGATTACAATTATGGTTTAATCCATACGTGGGGGTTGGCGCTGCTGTTAATCTCGCTGTTTGGCGCAGGGATGTTTATGCGTATTGTTAGCAGAGCTGTCGGCACGGCTCCCGCTGATAATTATCCTAAGATATTGCCCAACGTACAAAGTACAGATAACCGTGGCACCATTCCAAGCAGCGATGTGAGTGATGTCAGAGAACGCAGCAACAAACCGCCAATACGTCCATCAGCGGTCCGGGAGAACGTGTACGCTTTAAGTTTGGGGGGAAAGTGATCCTGGACGGCTGCCAGATTCTGGATGATGCACAGATCAACAATGAATGGAAATACACGGTGAGCGTCTGCGCCGCGTGATGCCGGACCGAAACACGGTGAGGACCTTTTTTCCACAGAAGAGTGTCATGGAGGACACCGGGATAGTAAAAACGTACAGGAGATGCCACTGCCATGAGCTGGTGGACAAAGGACAGAGTGGACAATGAATTAGCCGACTAAATGGCGAACAGCGCTGTCGTGCATTGGTGACGTGGTGTTTGCTCTCTGGCGGGGTGGCCCTAGTTATGGTTGGCCCGCTGCCCCCTACTTCTAGTAATAGGGTGACGTTAATAGTGTCGCTGCAGGTGTTTTAAAGGGGTGGCGCTGCGATGGGGCGCTTCGGCCGAACACTGGGCAGGAAAACGGTAAACGCCTTAATTACACGGCGGGTACACGCGGAGCCTTGTTTCACCCATCCACTCAGTCACAGGGAGTGTCCAATTTATCTCTGCTCCAGACGGAGCCATATCGGAAATAAGGCGGTGAGCGTAAACCGAGGCGAAATCACAGCCGCACGCCGCATTTTATACAGCAAGACAATAAATATATCAATACCACCTATAATTATATTCACGCCTCCAGCTCCTCACAGCAGCACAGAGGATCTTTTTGCTGTTGTTGCTCTCAAACCAAGAATCACAAAGTAACAATTCTCATTAACAGGGGTACTGACAGGATTAGATACACAGCTCAGCAGACTGTATCACAACATAATTAGGATTAGATACACAGCTTCAGCAGACAGTATCACACAGGGATGGATTGAATACGCAGCTCAGCAGCAGTATCACACAGGGTAGGATTAGATACACAGCTCAGCAGGCAGTATCACACACGATAGGATTAGATACACAGCTCAGCAGACAGTATCACATGTGATAGGATTAGGTACATGGCTCAGTAGGCAGTATCACACATGATAGGATTAGATACACAGCTTATCAGGCAGTATCACACTGGATAGGATTAGATACACAGCTCAGCAGTCAGTATCACACAGGATAGGATTAGATACATGGCTCAGCAGACAGTATCACACAGGATAGGATTAGATACATTGCTCAGTAGGCAGTATCACACATGATAGGATTAGATACAAAGCTCAGCAGACAGTATCACACAGGACAGGATTAGATACACAGCTCAGCAGACAGTATCACACAGGATAGGATTAGATACACAGCTCAGCAGACAGTATCACACAGGATAGGATTAGATACACAGCTCAGCAGACAGTATCACACAGGATAGGATTAGATACACAGCTCAGCTTTGGCAGTCTTTCCCTTTAAGAGGGACTATGTTATCCTGGGCACTTGTTACATTGTTGCTCACAGTCACTTAAAGGGAAAGTACCCCTATTGTGTTGGTATGCACCAGTTCAGCAAGTAATGTAACGAATTGCTACAGTTTCGGGGCCCCAGGAAGCTGAGGGCCACACACATCTATTTCATGTTGTTAGTAATATTTGGCACATAACCGTCAGTATAATCTCCGCAGTGATACAGATCTGCGTGTTCTGGCATCCGGCCGCTGCAGGTGATACCAGGTGAACCCTATAAAATGTGCAAATGAGGGGGCACCGGTTAATTAAAGGGTTAACACATTGCTGAAATGAACCACGGACGCCGAGAGGAGGTCCCATTAGTTCTCATTACTGATAGAACGGGAGACGGGGGCTGTAGGGTGCCTGTATCTTCATAGAGAACAGCACCTCACACAATCCTAATACTATCCGGGGATGTGAGGGAAAGGGGCGGGGCTGTGACAACTGCTCATTCATCTCCATAATACAAAGGCTGTTACTGGGAGTGTGGATCTAATAGCCGCGTGATTGACCCCTTTCATTGTCAGTGATAAATGGGCCTCATTCCTCCTCTTGATTGACAGGACCAGGCATGATGACGGATCACTACCGGGCCCTGTCAAAGTGCAGAGGGTACGGCAGAGCCAGAGAGAGCTGAGCCTCTAGGTCAGTGGTTCTCAACTCCAGTCCTCGGGACCCACCTGCCAGTCAGGTTTTCAGGATTTCCTTAGTTTAGACCAGCTGATATAATTAGCGTCCATCCATCAGGACTTACCACAGGTATTCATTCTGTGGGATATT
The DNA here is from genome assembly GCA_900303285.1 of Rhinella marina. Taxonomy (NCBI): domain Eukaryota; kingdom Metazoa; phylum Chordata; class Amphibia; order Anura; family Bufonidae; genus Rhinella; species Rhinella marina. The sequence goes on from ONZH01015232.1 coordinate 12,570, forward strand.
CCTAAATCCTGACTGGCAGGTGGGTCCCGAGGACTGGAGTTGAGAACCACTGCTCTAGGTGTAATGGTAACGCCCCCATTGCTCCTAGAGGCTCATTTGCATATATTAAAACATCATTTTTCTCAGCAATGCGGGCACATATGAACATGGGACCAACACAGATGTCTTCAGCTGCCGGTGCACATGTAACAGGTCAGCCGGGGTCAGAGGGACAGAACTGCTGACAGATGCCATTTAAAGTGATACTCCAGCTGTTCTGCAACTACAACTCCCAGAATCCTCCTTTCACTTCTATGGGAGTCAAGAAAGCATGCATGGTGAGAGTTGTAGTTACACAGCAGCTGGAGTGCTGAAGGCTGCTGACATAGGGACTGAGGAGGACTCATGCTGTTATAAGACGTATACAATAGATAGTCCCATAGTGCATTGTCTTCTCCTAATACAAGTCACTGAAGGAGGCTGCAGGTTTGTTGTAGATGTGGGATTTTTTTTCCTGTTCTTCTGGAAGGATAAGGAGATGAACCACTTACAGACAGCGGGTGGCCATTGACCACAGCTGACCTTATGAACATATCTCCATAGAGATGAAGGTGTCTCCTCGTCCGCTCAGTGTAAGGAGCACAAGAAGGGTCTGGTATGGACCTCCTATTGGCTGTCATCTAGTCTGAGTTATTGGATCCAGGACCATAACATAGGGACTGAGGACTCATGATAAGACTGCAATAGATAGTCCTTCAGTCTGATTTGCATTAGTTCCCATAATGCATTGCCTTCTCCTCTCCTTAAAGGGGTCCTCTCACTTCAGTAAGTGGCATTTATCATATAGAGGAAGTTAATACCAGGCAGTTACTAATGCACCCGTGAAACGTGGGTCCAAACCTTCATTTGGAGATGATTTCTTCATATTCTATCGCAACTCCCAATATTTTTAATTTTTTTTTCACTTGCAGTACCGCAGTTCACCACCGGCCGCAGCGTATTCTCACCATAGACATCAATACAACAGCGCCCCCTGTGGTATCCGAGCCCTAATGTAGAGGGGCACGACGGGAGAGATTTACTCTCATTACAATCATTGTCACCCAACTTTCCCAGACTCCTGAATGGCTGAATACTGAAGAAATTTGCCCAAAAGTCCTGAATGACAAATCTACCTTGTTATAATGTGTCGGACCCCTATCAGTACATAACGAGGAAGGTTTGCCATTCAGGGCTCCAGAAAAGCTGTACATGGACTCGGCTGGCACTGGGGTGTGCACTCATGGCATAAGTAGTCCCTATTCAGGACTGAAGACAATCATAGCGGTTGTCACCCATCTTTTCCAGGAGCAGATATGGAACTGGTGACGCCTTGAGAAGACGACTTCTGTATTTTTGAGGGAATGTCTCCGATTTTCCGTCTTGATCTTCCTTTCAGGGCGTCGTACGCGGCCATTTTGCAGTCTCCGATGTGCAGGCATTTTCCAAGCGAAGCAGAAAAAAAACCCGGAGGATTAGAGCAGATTATCGGCGCTCCCAGTGGAAAGGTGGCGTCTCCAGCAGTTACTGGAAGGAGGGGCTGTCAGGAGAAGATCCAGAACCTTCCGTCACCTCCAAGCCCCCGGTAAATGGAGGCAGCGGTGAAGTTAAGTGCGAGAGTGACAGCGATGATGGCGGCTGTTTACCGCACAGTTGTCACAGTTTGTTTCTCCGACACAATGTAAGGAGACAAAGTGACAGCTCCACAATCCAACGCATCCATTTATTTTATTGAGGCAAATAACCCGTTTCATAACTTCACCAAGTCAGCCGCTAATGCACGGGGAGCGCCAAGCGCCTCCGTCTAATCTCACCCCGGGCTTTACACAAAATGGCAAATAAATCTCACAGATATCCGGATCTCTGGGGTTTCTCAGGATGCTGTACAGTGAGGGATTACCAGGACGGCGGCCGTAGCGTTTGCGGAATTAAAGGGAAGGTTGGTATTTGGCGAACTGCACGTAAAACCTGTGCTGAAATCAAGTGAAAAAATTCCGTAGGTATACCGCTATAATCTGTATGCATATAACCAGCCATGTCCGTGCAGTGCTATGTAGTCCCATGTGTCCATAGAGAGTCACAGCTATGGCACCCAGAGCACATGACCACCCAACAGTGCCATAAAGTGACACATACACATCTACATAAGTAATACTGCCATACAGTAGTCTGTAATGCTGTGCAAAATGTACCAGTACCATACAGTCCAATGTAACAGTGCCATAACTCATAATGTAAGCGCCATATAACGCTAGAACTGCCAAAAAATACTACAATACAATGCTACATAGCACCAACCAGCAGTGCCACAGAGAGGAGCAGGGAGGTTTCCCTTCACCCCAGGCCTAGCCCTTTAACAAAATAGCCCTGGTGGCGCCACCTCTTGCACCCGGGGCACATGACCACCTGCAGTCTGCCCCAACAGAACCATCCACGTGTAAGTAACGGCATCCGATAAATAATAGCGCCCAGCTTACACTCCTCAGACGACCCACCATAGCGACACAGCTGAATCTGGATGGAGACCCCTAGATGGTGGAAACCCCTTGGGGGGCAACTTCTTTATTGCTCCTCCTATAATCCTGGGAACAGCTCTATATATTTCGTAAGACGCTTCGTCTGGTGAAGGAAAGCTCGCCGTATCATGACTGAGGGGGAAAACAAATATTTCTGGATGGGGGCGGCTGTCATAAAATCAATCTCTGTATTGAACCGAAATAATAGAATTTCAGCTCAATTTATTACGGCCGGCGAGTAAACTTCCGTCCGAATTCTCGTTTCACCTGCAAACAATGGAAAAATAAATTGTGAGAAGTAAATAATTCTGTGATGTCATCATAACTGGGGTGGGGCATAAATTATCCTGGCTGTGATGTCATAAGAGGTGCAAGTGAAGTTTATGGAGAGCCCACCTTTCTGCTGGCTTTCACCTGGGCCCTGTTCCAAGCATATTCTTCATGAACACTAAAAAATACTTAAAGGGTAGTTCCACCTGGAACGTATGTATATATAGACACATTCAGATTGTATATAGACATACAGGATTAGGATAATTAAAAAAAAATTGTAATTTTTGAGTTATTGAATTTTTATAGTACCATGATGCTTTGCAGCTGAATTCAAACATCTTCCAAGCCTGGGAGGGTCCAGCAGTGTAAAGCTCCGCCCATTTTCCAGCTCCATATAAGGAATTGCAACAGCAGAAATTGTTACTTTTAAATTCCGCCTAGACCATTCCCCTGAGGAAAGGGGGAGCTCGGTCTAAACCAGGGATAAGAAACTCGTGGCCCTCCAGCTGTTGAAAAACTACAACTCCCAGCATGCCCTGGTAGCCGAAGAATGTCCAGGCATGATGGGAATTGTAGTTTTGTAACAGCTGGAGGGCCACGAGTTTGAGATCCCTGGTCTAAACCATCTGGTGTAAGGGGCCTGTGATTTCTCATCTCCGCGTCTTGAACGCGGTGTTGATTGATGTCAGGTTTATTACGTGACTGTTAGTGTAGCGCCGTGTGTAATGTACAGAGGAGAGATCCCTGCGCGGTTTATTATTACGCCGTGCTGTGAATACCGAATGAGGGATTTATGGCAAATCGCTTCTTGGCCGGGGCTGCGGCGCAGTGCACACTGTATGATGTGTGACAGCGGACTGTAAATAAAGTTATCTTCTATCTAAAAGTGAAGTTTCTATCCAGAATCCCGAAAGGAGAAACGGCAAGGCGTCATACATTGATAAATAGAATGCCAGAACTACAGTAAATACTGACACAGGGCAGTAACATACACAATGCAAGATGGAAAACATGGTGCACATAGATAGCGGATATCAGGATCTGTGGAAAGCTGGGTGACAACCATTGGTGTAGAGGCCGCCATTACCGTTTTTTACAGTTTGATCATTGCGGTTATTTCTTCTCCATATAACATGAATGGAAAAGCGGAGGAGACAGTGAAGCAAGCTGGGGCTGAGCTACAGGGGAAGAAGAGGAGCCGCACCGGACGGGAAAATAGAAAACGTCCAGCAATGGACGTGAAATACATAAAAAACCCAACCATAACCCCCTGAGGACACCGAGCGTCTATTCTACGGTAATTCCACATTCGTCAGGGCAGTAACATCCACCTTATCATTTATTTAAGCTGCTCGATAGATTCCCGTTCATTAAAGCCATTAATCTGATCAATGGGGGAAGACAGCGACGTGAAGTAAAGTTTAGTTACAAGCGCAGGAAACGGCAACTTATTCTGTATCTGATGCCGGACGTCTGCTTATCAGCCCTCCCCGTCCTGCGCACCCAAGCCTCAGAGATACAGGCACCCAAGCCGCTTATCACAGGGAGGACGATCAGCCGACACACGCACAGCGGAGAAAGAAGTTCCCTCAGTGATTGCGGATTAATGTTCAAGGATTAAGAGAAATGGTTCTGTCTACTGCGTCCGGAAGGCACAAATATGGACGGATGAGACTTATAGTAGGTGCTTTCCTGTAAATGACTCCTCTTCTATAATACTGCATACTATGTAGAAGAATACAACTACTATAATACTGCCTCCTATGTACAAGAATATAACTACTATAATACTTCTCCTATGTACAAGAATATAACTACTATAATACTGCCTCCTATGTACAAGAATATAACTACTATAATACTGCCTCCTATGTACAAGAATATAACTACTATAATACTGCTCCTATCTACAAGAAGATAACTACTATAATACTGCCTCCTATGTACAAGAATATAACACTATAATACTGCTCTATGTACAAGAATATACTACTATAATACTGCTCCTATGTACAAGAAATATAACTACCTATAATACTGCCCTCCTATGTACAAGAATATAACTACTATATAATACTGCTCCTATGTCAAGAATATAACTACTATAATACTGCTCTATGTTATGTACAAGAATATAACTACTATAATACTGCCTCCTATGTACAAGAATATAACTACTATAATACTGCTCCTATGTACAGAATATAACTACTATAATACTGCTCCTATGTACAAAGAATATAACTACTATAATACTGCTCCTATGTACAAGAATATAACTACTATAATACTGCTCCTATGTACAAGAATATAACTACTATAATACTGCTCCTGCTATTTACAAGAATATAACTACTATAATACTCTCCTATCTACAAGAATATAACTACTATAATACTGCTCCTATGTACAAGAATATAACTATATAATACTGCTCCTATGTACAAGAATATAACTACTATAATACTGCTCCTATGTACAAAAATAACTATTATATAATACTGCTCCTATGTACAAGAATATAACTATAATACTATCCTATGTACAGAATATAACTACTATATATGCTCCTATGTGAATATAACTTACTATAATACTGCTCCTATGTACAAGAATATAATACTATAATACTGCCTCCTATGCTAACAAGAATATAACTACTATAATACTGCTCTATGTACAAGAATATAACTACTAAATACTAGCCCTATGTACAAGAATAAACTACTATAATACTGCTCCTATGTACAAGAATATAACTACTATAATACTGCCTCCTATGTACAAGAATATAACTACTATAATACTGCCTCCTATGTACAAGAATATAACTACTATAAACTGCTCCTAGTACAAGAATATAATACTATAATACTGCTCTATGTACAAGAATATAACTACTATAATACTGCTCCTATGTACAAGAATATAACTACTAAATACTATAAGGAATATAACTGCTCCTATGTACAAGAATATAACTACTATAATACTGCTCCTATTACAAGAATATAACTACTATAATACTGCTCCTATGTACAGTAAAAATATAACTACTATAATACTGCTCCTATGTACAGAATATAAACTATATATACTGCTCCTATGTACAAGAATATAACTATATAATACTGCTCCTATGTACAAGAATATACTACTATAATACGCTCCTATGTACAATATAACTCTATAATACTGCTTATGTACAAGAATATAACTACTATAATACTGTCCTATGTACAAGAATATAACTATATCTAAATGCCTCTATGACAAGAATATAACTACTATAATATGCTCCTATGTGCAAGAATATAACTACTATAATACTGCTCCCTACTGGTACAGAATATAACTACTATAATACTGCTCCTGTGCAAGAATATAACTACTATAATACTGCTCCTATGTACAAGATATAAACTACGTATGTAAATACTACTATAATACTCCTATGTACAGATAAACTATTACTAATACTGCTCCTGTACAGAATATAACTACTATAATACTGCTCCTCCTTAAGTACATAGAATATAACTACCATAAACTGCCCTATGTACTAAGAATATATACTCTATAAATACTGCTCCTATGTACAAGAATATAACTACTATAATACTGCTCCTATGTACAAGAATATAACTACTATAATCTGCTCTATGACAAGAATATAACTACTATAATACTGCTCCTATACAAGAATATAACTACTATAATACTGCTCCTATGTACAAGAATATAACTACTATAATACTGCTCCTATGTACA
>ONZH01015233.1:0-56970 GCA_900303285.1 Rhinella marina
CCCTTTCCATGCCGCAGTCCTACGGACCGTGCATGGAAGGGTTAAACTGCTTGCCATCGTGACAGCACGATGTCAGCAGTTTGAAGCAGAGTATCAGCTGTATGCTGATACTCTGCTCCGCTCGGCCATCCTGAAAAATCATTGCGGCGCGCTGCCGCTGCCGCCGCACATTACACCCCCCCACCCCCCTCTGGCCATCTGAAAATAGCGATCTGGGGTGGGGGGGGGAGATATATATTTATATAGACAATGATCAATTTATTTATTTATTTATTTTAACCTAAAAAGCAGCAGGATCGCTGTGATTGGCTAGTCTGTACAGACTAGCCAATCACAGCGATCGCTAGCCCGGGACCGCCCCCATTGGTCCCGGGCTGGTAAGCTGAGACCCCTGGCTGTAAGTAACAGCCGGGGTCTCAGCGCTGTCACCATGTCAGCAGACATGGTGACAGTTTAATGTAATGACGGGTATACTCGTCATGGAGCGCTAAATAGCAGTGCTCCATGACGTGTATACTCGTCATATAGCAGGAAGGGGTTAATGTTTTTTTTGTTTTTTTTTAGCTTTCTATATACAAAAGAAGGTGTTGATATCGGTGTTGCAAGGACTGTTAGTACATCCAGTAATATACTTAACTGGCTAACTGTAGATATGGTCCATGGTAAATTGGAACAAGGCTCTGGGTCCAGATTACACCTAAAAGTTCTTAAAGAGCTCAGTTAAGTCATTGCTGTGCCCTTGTTTATATTTTTGTAAAGATTCTCTAGGTACTATACAGCGTCAAAGCTTCTTTCCTGTAAGAACTGTGAATCTGTGGAATAGGTTTCCTCAGGACGTGGTCACAGCAGGAACAGTGGACAGTTTTAAAAAGGGTTTAGATTAGAGATGAGCGAATATGCTCGTCCGAGCTTGATGCTCGTTTGAGCATTAGGGTATTCACATATGCTCGCTACTCGGACGAGCATATCGCGATCCTCAAGGAAATGGCAACTTCCTCTTCCTGCATGTTAGGCGCCTTTTTTCAGCCAATCAACATGCAGGAGAATCTTTGGTACCTCCTAGCATCACGTGGGGCCCCTACAAGTCGATAGGAGGGATTGTCTGGCCAGATCAGATGACCTGGGAATATAAGAATCTGGTCCCGCGCTGCTCGCGTCATACGCTGTCTTCATGAGATTAGGGATAGAGCTGCTGTCTGTCAGGGAGAGTGTTAGGGCCTGAATTTAGATGTTGGTTAGGCAGGAATCACCCACAAAGAACCCAACAGCCCTACTAAGGGCTACAAGCACCTTTTTTTTTGGTCTCCTCCAGGCTGCTGGCTGGGACTTGTAGTGCAGCTACCACCATCTTGGCTGCACACTGTACACAGTGACTGGTGGCAGAAGGGACAGCACGTGGTCCACACAGACCCAAAATAAATTGCCCAAAGTACTCATTTTTGCTGCTGCTGCTGCTGTACCTTGGCTTGCTGAGATCTGTAGTGCAGTCTAGGGAATACGTTTTTCTGTCATTTCTATACACTACAGTCCAGTGAACAATTATGTAGTGTACTGTACAGTAGCGTCAGTCTAGGGAATACGTTTTTCTGTCATTTCTATACACTACAATCCAGTGAACAATTATGTAGTGTACTGCACAGTAGCGTCAGTCTAGGGAATATGTTTTTCTGTCATTTCTATACACTACAGTCCAGTGAACAATTATGTAGTGTGCTGTACAGTAGCGTCAGTCTATAAAATACGTATTTTCTTTCAGTTTTATGTACTACAGTCCAGTGAAAAATGTAGTGGTTTGCGGTAAAATAGCCGCCATTTAAAGACTACGTTTTTTTTCTCATTTATATATACTGCAGTCCAGTGAACAATTCTGTAGTGTGCTGTACAGCAGCGTCAGTCTATAAAATACGTATTTTCTCAGTTATATGTACTACAGTCCAGTGAAAAATGGAGTGGTTTGCGGTAAATTAGCCACAGTCTAAAAATTCCTTTTTTTCTCTCAGTTATATATACTACAGTGCAGTGAACAATTCTGTCGTGTGCGGTATAGTATCCGCACTCTAGTGTTGACACCAACAAGTAACCAAGTTAGTTGAGGTAGCAGGTGAAGCACATAAAATTTTACACTGATACAGCATGGAGGTGAACCCAGAGTGACCAAGTTACACTCAGGTAGCAGCTGAAGCACATAAAATTTTACACTGAAACAGCATGGCGGTGAACCCAGAGTGACCAAGTTACACTCAGGTAGCAGGTGATGCACATAAAATTTTACACTGATACAGCATGGCGGTGACACCACCAATGCCTTAGTCAGACTGAGATTGCAGTCAAATGGCTGTAGGTGAGCCTCCCAAAAATTTGTTTTGGAGTGTCTGAAGTTGACCCTCCTGTAAAATTGTTTTGGAGTGTCTGTAGTTGACCCTCCTGTAAAATTGTTTTTGAGTGTCTGTAGTTGACGCTCCTAAAAAATTTATTGGAGAGAGGGCCTGTAAACATTGTTTGTAAAGAGCGCCAGTTGGCCCTCAGAAACATTGCCTGTTGGCTCAGCGTTTGTGTGCGAAGAGGAGGAGAAGGAGGAGAGGAGAGGATACATAAAGAATCTTTATGTTGAGCTGCTTTCCCCCGGTGGAGATTTGTATTCCGGCGAAATCCAGGCTTTATTCATTTCAATAATCGTCAGCCTGTCAGCGCTATCAGTTGACAGGCGTGTACGCTTATCAGTGATGATGCCACCAGCTGCCCTGAAGACCCGCTCTGACAACACGCTAGCGACAGGGCAGGCCAGAACCTCCAAGGCGTACAGCGCCAGTTCGGACCACGTGTCCAGCTTTGCAACCCAGTAGTTGTATGGAGCAGAGTGATCACGCAGGACATTGGTATGGTCAGCTAGGTACTCCCTCACCATCTTCCTGAACAGCTCCCCCTACGGGGGAACAGGTGACATAGTCTTGCTGGGGTGACATAAAACTGGCAAAGGCCTTGGAGAGTGTTCCCCTGCCACTGCTTGACAAGCTGAATGCTCCACTCCTCTCCCCCGCTAGTTGGCCCACAGAACTACGTCCTCTGCCGCTAGATGGGAAGGATAGTTTCAGCTTGTGCACCAGGGCCTGTTGATATTGATTCATTCTCATACTCCTCTCCTCTACAGGAATGAGGGTGGAAAGGAGGGTGAACACCCAGTAATCGGTGTTGGAAAAAATGCGAGGGTCACGGGAAAGGCAGCCTAACATGAAGTCAGCCATGTGCGCAAGAGTCCCAACACGCAAGAATTCCCTTTCCTCCTCCTCCAACTCCTCCTCTTCAGCCCATACACGCTCAACAGATAAGAAGGAATGAGCATAGGTATCCTCTTCAGTCTCGCCAACAGTCTCCTTCTCTTCCTCCTCATCCTCCTCCAATACGCGCTGAGAAACAGACCTGAGGGTGGTCTGGCTATCAAGCAACATATCTTCTTCCACCATCTCCTGTGACAAGCGCAAAGCCTCTGACTTCATGCTGAGCAGTGAGTTTTTCAGCAGACAAAGCAGCGGGATGGTGACGCTGATAATGGCGGCATCACCGCTGACCATCTGTGTTGACTCCTCAAATTGGCTTAACACCTGACAGACATCCGACATCCATGTCCACTCCTCATTGTAGACTTGAGGAAGCTGACTAACCTGACTACCAGTTCTCGTGGAAGTTGTCATCTGGCAGTCTACAATCGCTCTGCGCTGCTGGTAAACCCTCGCTAACATGTGTAATGTGGAATTCCATTGTGTGGGCACGTCGCACAACAGTCGGTGAGCTGTCAGTTGTAAGCGCTGTTGCACTGCCCTGAGAGTGGCAGCATCTGTGGTTGACTTGTGGAAATGCGCACAGATGCGTTGCACCTTGGTGAGCAAATCAGACATATTGGGGTAGGTCTTGAGGAACTGCTGAACCACAAGATTGAACACGTGGGCCAGGCAGGTTTTATATGCAGGGTTTATATGGGTTGTTGTTACTTTGGGAAATAGTATTGGTGTATAATGGCATATGTGTTAGTCTGCCGAGTTGCAGAGCCGCCACCAGGTTACGCCCGTTGTCACACACAACCATGCCTGATTTGAGTTTCAGCAGCGCCAGCCAAAGATCGGTCTGCGCTGTGATGCCCTGTAACAGCTCTTGGGTGGTGTGCCTCTTGTCACCTAAGCTCAGCAGTTTCAGCACCGCCTGTTGGCGCTTATCCATGGCAGTGCTGCTGCACCTAGAGCTACCGACTGAAGGTGCCGTGCTCACAGATTGTATTTGAAAGTAGAGGAGGAGGGGTTGGAGGAAGAGGCATAATAAGTCTGAGAAACCGTGACCGAGGTAGGCCCCGCAATCCTCGGTGTGGGCATTACATGAGCGTCCCCAGGGTCAGACTCAGTCCCAGCCTCCACCAAGTTAACCCAATGTGCCGTCAGGGGTATATAGTGTCCATGCCCGCGAGCACTTGTCCACGTGTCCGTGGTTAGGTGGACCTTCTCAATAACCGCGTTGGTCTGGGCACGGATGATGTTCTCTGACACGTGCTGGTGTAGGGCTGGGATGGCACATCGTGAAAAATAGTGGCGGCTGGGGACAAAGTACTGAGGGACAGCCACCGCCATCAGGTTGCGGAAAGCCTCAATCTATACCAGTCTATAGCGCAGCATCTCCAGGCTCAGCAGTTTGAAAATGTGGACGTATAGGGCTTGTGCATGTGGGTGGGTGGAATTGTATTCGCGTTTGCCCTTGTGCTCCAATGTCTGATGCAAAGACAGCAGAACGCTGCACTGGGACACATTGGTGTAGGGTGTGGAGGATCGTGGAGGTGAAGGGGTGGTTGTAGGGCGGGAGGCGCTCGTGCTGGGGTCCTGGGCGGGGGGTTGACTCGCAAAGCCAGCATGTGACACAGGGGAAGGAGCAGTGGTGTGATCCGCAGGAAGTGAACGGCCTTGGTTCCATTGAGTCGTGTGCCTGCGCATGCTGGTAGTGGTTAGGCTGGTAGTGGTGCCTCCTCTGCTGATCCTGGTGTGGCACAAGTTGCACACCATGGTCCGTCGGTCATCCTCACTTTCTTTAAAGAACCTTCAGACTTGCGAACATCTAGGCCTCGGCTGATCAACAGTTGCTGATCTACTTGCTCTGGCCCTGCTTCTCCCTCTGGCTACCCCACTGCCTCTTCCAACCTGTTCTGGTGCTGCACTTGTCTCCCCCTCAGAAGCACTGTCTTGACTAGGCTTACCAACCCAGCTCGGGTCAGTCACCTCATCATCCACCTGCTCTTCCTCCGATTCCTCACTCTGCTCCCCCCTGGGACTTACTGCCCTGACAACAACATCAATGTCTGACAACCGTGTCTCATCATCATCCGACACCTCTTGACGCACTACTTGCACTAAGTCCACACTCTCATCACCCACAGACTGCGAAAGTTCTAAATTTTGGGCATCGGGACAGAGCAACTGCTCAGGTTGCTGTTGAGCAGTGGTTTGTGTCTCTGGGTAGGGTCCTGAAAAGAGTTCCTGTGAGTATGCGGATCTGAATCCATATTTTCCATGGGGGGGGGGAGGAGGTTGAGCTGGAGGAGCCAGAGGTCTACTCCCTTGGCTAAAGTGGGTGGACTGTGTGGAAGACTGAGTGGTGAATAAATTACTGGACACATTATCCGCTATCCACGTCATCACCTGTTCGCACTGTTGTGGTTTCAATAGTGGTGTACCACGTGACCTTGTAAGTTGCGTGATGAAGCTAGGGAGCGAAACTCAGCGGCGTTCCACTGCTCCCTCATCAGTAGGTATTGTGTCACCCTGCCCAGGACCACGGCCTCTGCCTCCCTACATCACTTGGACGCCCACGTCCTCGACCCTTAGCCCTTGGGTTCTACATTTTGTGTAATTACTAAACTGTCGAATTAATATCTGAGGCCAAAAACGTATTCTCTAGACTGCGGATAGTGTACCACACACCACAGAATTTTTCACTGGACAGTATTAAATGTATCTGAGAGAAAAAAACGTATTCTCTAGACTGCCGCTAGTGTAACGCACACCACACAATTTTTCACTGCACTGTAGGATATATAATGAGAGAAAAAAATGTATATTTTGTAGAAGGGCTGTTGGGTTCTTTGTGGGTGATTCCTGCCTAACCAACATCTAAATTCAGGCCCTAACACTCTCCCTGACAGACAGCAGCTCTATCCCTAATCTCATGCAGGCAGCGTCTGACGTCACCGCCATTCCGTGTCAGGGTAAAATTTTAAGTGCTTCACCTGCTACCTCAGTCTCACTTGGTCACTCTGGGTTCACCGCCATGCTGTGTCAGGGTAAATTTTTGGGTGGTTCACCTGCTACCTCAATCTAACTTGGTCACCAAGCTGTCACCACGCTGTGTCAGGCTTATGCCTGCATCGTGGGGCGGGCTATAGGACAGCAGTGCCAGCATGGGCAGTGGTGTCACCCGCAGGCCGTGATAGACCTTCGTTGCACCTAGTTGGGTGCTTTAATAACATGTGATGGGCATGTGCCTTGCCTATCTTGGTCTGGGTCAGCACAATTGTCTTGAGGGTCACCACCAGGCTGTTGCCCAGAATTTGGCATAATGGTACGATTAGGCAGCCTCAGAGGCATCAATGCATGCTGCCCCTGCTGTTTCCTGTCCATTTCCGTGGTGTTTCCATCATTTTCTGAGTTTTCCAGGTTTTCACGCAACCTTCCCTGTGCAAAGCTTTGGTCCCCTGCAAAAAATGCTCGAGTCTCCCATTGACTTCAATGGGGTTCGTTATTCGAAACGAGCACCCGAGCATCGGGAAAAATTCAACTCGAATAACGAGCACCCGAGCATTTTAGTGCTCGCTCATCTCTAGTTTAGATGAATTTTTAAAGGTAAATGCTGAGACTACTGCAGTACTTGTAAATAGCCTGCTAAATTGTCCACAGAATATTGAATGTGGGCTAATGGTCAAATCAGATTGGCAATTGTTATAATATCCATGTAAAGCCTCAGGACATCAGTGTTAGATGATGATCATGATGAACAATCCGAGATAAGAAATGACTGCATTTTTTGGATATTCATCTCTACATTATTATGTTTCTTGCCAGTGTTGGACAGGGGTGTTTAGGGCCCACCAGTAAAATTGAAAAGACGTGTAGGTACAGAGGCAGGTCATGCAGTATGCCACTGTCCCAAGGGTCCACCTTCTTGAAGTTGCTGCGTAATCAGTAATCTTCTAGAGCCGAGGTGGCCAACCCGCGGCTCGCGAGCCGCATGCGGCTCCTTCCCCCTTCTCATGCGGCTCGCAGGGGAGCGCCACGGCCCCTTTACTTTAACATTATCTGCGGCTCACATGGGAACGCCGCTGCCCCTATACTACTCACATTACCTCCGGCTCAGCCGGCTGGCAGGGGAGCGCTGCGTCTGCTTTAAATTCCCATTACCTCCGGCTGGCAGAGGATCGCATTACAAGGGATCGCAGGGGAGGCCAGCTGCGCTTTCAACTATGACCTGACGTGCACAGTGTTAGGATGTAGTATGTGGAAGGTCCGCGCTCTGTGTGCACGTAAGGTCACTGAGGAGAAAGCGCCAAGGCCCTCTGTGGGCAAGGTAAATGCCTGGAGGAGAGGTTTTTTTTTTTTTATTAAAGTACTGATCATGGGGGTAGTATGAGATCAGATAAAACCCTCAAATCCTCATCAGACCCCCACAAAATAACCCCCATACCCCCTACAGTGCTCACCTCACACATTAAAAATCAGCAGACACTTCGTGTTCAAATCTCCCCTATGTCAAATCACCCCCCCATATGATCTCAGCATGGGTCATCTGAGCATGGACCGACCGTCATCTGAACGTGGGCGGCCATCTGAGCATGGGCGGCCGTCTGAGCGTGGGCGGTCGTCTGAGCATGAGGGTGTCGTCTGAGCATGAGGGTGTCGTCTGAGCATGAGGGTGTCGTCTGAGCATGGGGCGGTCGTCTGAGCATGGGGCGGTCGTCTGAGCATGGGGCGGTCGTCTGAGCATGGGGTGGTCATCTGACAGGTAGGAAAGGTGGTTTAAATACACTTTTAAATGATTGAAAACTCAATTGCAGTAATACTGTCGTGTGCACGCATATTTGTGTAAATGTATACCTTGTGGCTCCTGGTAGTCATACTTTTTTTTTGTGGCTCTTTGTGTCTGTAAGGTTGGCCACCCCTGTTCTAGAGGCTTGTGAGCTGGTAATATTTGCATGTAACTGTACCGTGGGTCTGCAGAATGAATTTTACTGGTGGGCCCTAGACACCCCAGTCCAACACTGGTGAGAAACACAATAATGTAGAGATGAATATCCAAAAAATGCAGTCATGTCTTATCTTGGATTCTTGAGGAGCGAAATACAAAAGGGCATCAATACCTTAGCATTCATTTTACCCTGTTATTTAAACACATCTAATACTGATGTCCTGAGGCTTTACATGATTAATACAACAATTGCCAACCTGATTTGACCATTAGCCCACATTCAATATGTCTGTGGACAATTTAGCAGGTTATTTTGTGGTTAAACTCAGAGCAATTTACAAGTACTGCAGTAGTCTCAGCACTTGCCTGGAGGAAGCTGAGTACTGTAGCATTAGAAGAAAGAATTAGAACAATGACACTTTACCACCTATGGTGCCAAAGCTGTAAGCAGCACAGATGTTCCACAAACTAACATTTTTTAAATCAAGGCTCTTGTGTGGTATTAAGGAGCAATCTTTTCATGCCTGGATAACATCCTATGGCTGAGGACAATTATAAAATGATCAGTGATTTGGAAACATCTGTATGCATTATCGAATGTTTCAGTGACTCTTCCAAAAATAAGTTAACATGTGACAGTAGCAAATATACCTTAAAGGAGTTATCTGGGAATTTAATATTGATTACCTATTTTCAGGATCATCTGTTCAAAGAGGCTGCTGCTCCATGAGCGCTTAGGCCTCTTCCTAGACTAGTGATGTCACCATACATCGGTCACATGGCCTCGGTGTGGTTCAGTCCCATTCAAGTGAATGGGGCTGAGCTGCAATATCAAGCACAGCTGCTAAACAATATATGGCACTGTACTTGATAAGCTGTGAAGGGACCACAGCGCTCACAGGAGCTCCAATGAGCGCAGTAGCCTCTTAAAACAGCTGATTGTGGGGGTCCCGTGTGTCAGACCCACACTAATCTAGGATCGACCATCACTGTCAGTTTCCTGGATAATCTGTCTATCACCCTGAAACAGCTGTCTGCAGATGAGATGCTGGCTTAATTATCCAAGTCATGTCTCAAAGCCTGTTCAAAAGGTCGAACATTGACTGTGCTGACTTATAGGATAGCTACCTTACATCTGGTAGCATTAGAGGCAGAGCTTATTGAGAGCTCATTTGCATACCCTCATTCCAGAATTCCAGAGAAGCATCGCCTGGCCTCTACGACTCCTCACAACGCTTAGGCACTGTCCATAAGAAGTTATAGTATTCCCTGAATTCTGACCTAGGTCTCTCACCCAGTTAATCCAGTACTCTCTGCTCTGCACTGATGAGGGGCAATCACCATGAAACAGCTGCCTGTGGATGAGATACTGGCTTAATTATTATATGAGTTATGTCTCAAGGCATGTTCAAAAGGTCAAACATTGATTTATAGAATCGCTACTTTACATCTGGTGGCATTAGAGTTAGAGCTTGTTAAGAGCTCATTTGCGCATCCTCTTCCCTGGATAACCCCATTAATTATTCCAAAATGAAGAGAAATTAAGAAATCCTTAGTCACAATATAAAAACCTCATTATATCAGCTCTTGTGGCCCAGCTGGGTATAATTCTATAAAGTACAGTTTATTTGTATGTAACATGAAACTTAATATTGTAAGATTTGAACCATACAATTTTTGGCTCACAGCTCAAAGCATCAGTTTCGGGAAACATGAAAGACCTTATCTACACATGTATCAACACCTAGTACAAAAAACTGACATCTCAAGGATCCCCAAACACGAGGTAGACAAAACTACACTGACCAACCCCCAAAATAATCTCCTCGACACTTGTTGATAAATAGTATTCTTTATTGAAATAAGAACGATAAATAACAACATGGATAGATATATGTATAGCCAAACTATATCTATGCATGTTGTTATTTATTGTTCTTATTTCAGTAAAGTATAATATTTATCAACTAGTGTCGAGGAGATTATTTTGGGGGTTGGTCTTATCTACACATGTAGTATAACATTCAGCTACTTAGGGACCCCCAATAAATTTGGCAGACACAGCCTTGGACATGGAGAAAAGAATGAAGCTTTTTTCACCACTTCCCCCCTTTTTTATATGCATCTAGTAAATGTTAAAGGGAGTCTGTCAGCACAATTTGCCCTTATAGACTGCTTACATAGCGCTGTAGCATAACTATAGGTGAGTTAAATGGTACCATTGTTGTTTTGTTCTGAAGTTCACCAGGGGCAAAAACGCAGTTTTATTCATATGCAAATAAGGATGACACAAGAGGCTTACAGAGCGGGCCAAGAAACAGGCTGGGGAGAGGTTATATGAGAAGAAGGCAGAGTGGCCTGGGCACTTACAGCTCGAACGCCACCCCTGGGCACTTGCTAACCCTCATTTGCATATGAATAAAACTGTTTTTTTGCCCTTGGTGAACTTCAGAACAAAACAACAAAGGTACCATTTGACTCATCTATAGTTATGCTACAGCGCTATGCAAGCATTCTATAAGGGTAAATTGTGCTGACAGACTCCCTTTAAATGAAATAGATGCAGTCACATTGCCACTGCTTCTTTTGGTTATTGGGGCTCTGCCCTGTTTTTTAGTACAATATTATTTAATAAAGTGATTTATTGTTTTATTTTAACGTCTTAATAGGCAGTGATATGCACTTATCAGACTGAAATATAAATTGTACATCAGCGGCCATGCACATAGCAAATAAAATGCTTACTTAATAGGTTTGATTTACATTCACATGAGCAAGAGAATATACTGTATCGCTCAGGAAATATTTGGCTTACCAGTCAGTTAAAGGTGTTTTCTGCGAGTGTAAAATTGATAACCTATCTTCAGGTGAGCGCTGCAGTCTCCTCACAGCATACCAAGCACAGCGCAGTAGATTGTATAGTGGATGTACTTGCTATTGCAGCCCAGGCCCATTCATTTGAATAGGACTGAGCTACACAAGTGGCATGTGACTGATGACTTTGATATCACTAGCCTGGAAGAGTTTGCAGTGCTCATCGGACCCCTGTGGTCTCTTCAAACGTGATTGTTGAGTGTGCTGCGAGTCAAACCCCCACCAATCAGATATATCTTGAGGATAGTTTATCAGTATTGCACTCCCAGAAAACCCCTTTAAATATTTAAAATATTTAAGTTTTTTAAGCTACACCCTAATTATGTCAGTCCAATTAGTTACATATTTTCTCTTAACAAAGGTAGTGGTATATCTATTGCACAACGCATGGCATACTAATAAAGTTATCAGCATATTGCACTACAAAGATTGGGGTTGATTGTTGGATCAAAATGAAAACAACAAAAGGGCACAAATGCTAGGTTCACATCTGTAGTGGCGTTTTCAGCAAAAAAACAAAAAACAAAAAACAAAAAGAAATTATGAAATATGGTGGCACACACTGTATTTTGTCTAGAAAAATGTTGGTGTTCATGATGAAAACCTAACAGACACCATTTTAGTGAATGAGATCTGTTGGGTGTTGTGGTGGTATCTGGTATATGCCAGATCTAGTGATTCTGGTAATCTGTAGCCTTTACATAGCCTTTACAAAAGAGGGCACAAAGAAAAGCTAGCTTAATCCTGCTTATTTCAAACACAATTTCTGTACTTATTCATATAAGATACACAGTGTATATTGTATCGGTAGAGCTGGATAAATTGATGCCACAATTACTGTGAAGGGAAATTGACAGACTGCATGAGTCACTGTGAAAATGTTCGAGAACATGATGAAATATATAACTGTCTGAAATGGCTTAATGCTTCTATATATGAAACTCTCTAAACCAGAGATGCATGAATCAGCCCTGTTAATGGTAATATATATATTTTTTATATATGAACTGGCAAACCCCCAGAGATCATTCAAACAAGTGTTTGGAATATTGTTATCATTATTTCTGATCCCAATGGCCTATTTTACATTTAAACGTTTTTACATTTAAACATTTTAAATTTTTGGTGAAGAATCAACAACGAGTGGGTGACAATTGTGAAGTGGAACGAAATTTATTGGATCATTTAAACTTTTTTTGTAATAATAAAACTGAAAAGTGGGGCGTGCAAAATTATTTGGCCCCCTTACATTAATACTTTGTTGCGCCACCTTTTGCTGCGATTACAGCTGCAAGTCGCTTGGGGTATGTCTCTATCAGTTTTGCACATTTAGAGACTGAAATTCTTGCCCATTCTTCCTTGCAAAACAGCTCGAGCTCTTTGAGGTTGGATGGAGAGCGTTTGTGAACAGCAGTTTTCAGCTCTTTCCACATATTCTCAATTGGATTCAGGTCTGGACTTTGACTTGGCCATCCTAAGACCTGGATACGTTTATTTTTGAACCATTCCATTGTAGACTTTGCTTTATGTTTGGGATCATCGTCTTGTTGGAAGATAAATCTCTGTCCTAGTCTCAGGTCTTTTGCAGACTCCAACAGGTTTTCATCCAGAATGGTCCTGTATTTGGCTCCATCCATCTTCCCATCAATTTTAACCATCTTCCCTGTCCCTGCTGATGAAAAGCAGGCCCAAACCATGATGCTGCCACCACCATGTTTGACAGTGGGGATGGTGTGTTCAGGGTGATGAGCTGTGTTGCTTTTACGCCAAACAAATCGTTTTGCATTGTTTCCAAAAAGTTGGATTTTGGTTTCATCTGACCGGAGCACCTTCTTCCACATGTTTGGTGTGTCTCCCAGGTGGCTTGTGGCAAACTGTAAACGAGACTTTTTATGGATATCTTTGAGAAATGGCTTTCTTCTTGCCACTCTTCCATAAAGGCCAGATTTGTGAAGTGTTCGACTGATTGTCGTCCTATGGACAAACTCTCCCAACTCAGCTGTAGATCTCTGCAGTTCATCCAGAGTGATCATGGGCCTCTTGGCTACATCTCTGATCAGTCTTCTCCTTGTTTGAGATGAAAGTTTAGAGGGACGGCCGGGTCTTGGTAGATTTGCAGTGGTCTGATACTCCTTCCATTTCAATATGATTGCTTGCACAGTGCTCCTTGGGATATTTAAAGCTTGGGAAATCTTTTGGTATCCAAATCCGGCTTTAAACTTCTCCACAACAGTATCACGGACCTGCCTGGTGTGTTCCTTGGTCTTCATGATGCTCTCTGTGCTTTAAACAGAACCCTGAGACTATCACAGAGCAGGTGCATTTATACGGAGACTTGATTACACACAGGTGCATTCTATTTATCTTCATCGGTCATTTAGGACAACATTGGATCATTCAGAGATCCTCAATGAACTTCTGGAGTGAGTTTTCTGAACTGAAAGTAAATGGGCCGAATAATTTTGCACGCCCCACTTTTCAGTTTTATTATTACAAAAAAAGTTTAAATGATCCAATGAATTTCGTCCACTTCACAATTGTAACCCACTTGTTGATTCTTCACCAAAAATTTAAAATTTTATATCTTTTTGTTTGAAGCCTGAAATGTGGCAAAAGGTTGAAAAGTTCCAGGGGGCTGAATTTATATATATATATATATATATATATATATATATATATATATATCTATGTAGTGGGGTTCGCTCTGGTAGCCACTTGGTAGCTGTGCAGGAAGCAGGGACCCAGACAGGATAAAGTCCAATTCAGTGTTTTATTTCACACTTTCTTAATCAAACATAAGCATAGCCTTAACAAATCGGCTTAAATAAACAAAACCCTGCTCGGCTGAGCCAGTACCTACTACAAAACACAATCCCTAACTATACGTGGGACCGGCAAACAGGTCCACGGGTACAAATAACAACTATTGGGTGGCACAAGCAATACCTTTTGTTGTTGTTCAGCTGTCAGTCCTCCAGGTATGGCCACGCTGCTCAGCTCTACACTGGGCTTTAAATTAGGCCCTAACGACCCATGTGATCCTCAGCTGTGGGCTGGTGGAAGCCCAGGACCGGAGCCATGGGTGGAGTGAGCGCCCCACTACCAACCTCACTCACTCCAGTATAAGCAGGCCCAGTACGTATTTTACAAACCTGTCTATGTAAGCTATGGCTAACACAGACAAAACAGCCTATCAGTCCTGCCTATGCTGTGTCTGAGTTAACCTCTCGGTTCCCAGAGATACACACAAGGCTTACTATACAGAACTTAACCATTTCAAGGGCAGATATCGGTTCTCCCAAACCATGCCCTTCGTACAATATATATATTGGCACTGGCCCACAGGGGAACAGGAAAATCCACCCGTGGGCACCCAGTCACCCACCCTTTTTCAACCAGTCTAGGTGTCCATATAAAAACTGGGTAGATTATTTAAGAAACAAACAGGTTTATTATTATAGTTACATCAGGTTGCTGAGATGACTTGTATGTACAGAGGTAGGCCACAAATGAACCTCTTTCCCCATGAACCTACCTTCTCAAAATCATTTAGGAGCAGGTAACATTTGCATCTAGAAGGAATTTTACTGGTGGGCCATGTCCATAGTCTGGGACTGAGTTAGGTAGTAGCCACTGCATGTTACACATAGGAATCTTCTGCAGACTGAAGACAGATTCTTCTTAGCAACACTGTTACAGTTTTGCTACAAAGACCCTTTATAACCTGATTTTCTATTAGAAAGAAACATCTTTCCCTAATGAAGTATATTACAATAATAATGTTTAACATCCCAGTCCTTACACTATATTAAAATTAAACCAAAACGATACTTACACTTTAAGGAGCACATTTATACAACATCCACATGAAGGATTTGAAAAAGTAACTGCCCCTAAAGCTTAATGGTAACCTTATATCACTTTTTTAACCCCTTTTTATCTTCATACTCACTTCCATTCCGACGCTGTGCTCCCACAAACCAGCAGTAAAATGTATTGACTGGACTCTTCTTTGAGTCCTCTCCATTATGTGAGTGAGCACTGGAGTCCACTGAGTGCATTTTAATGTAGGTTTGTGGGAGCACAACATCAGAATGGAAGCGAGTATGAAGATAAAAATTACATAACCAGACTCGACGTCACTTACACTATAGACCGCTTACTCTGGTTTGGAGTGTGTTTCAGAGCTGACAGATTCCCTTTAAGTTTAAAGCCAGGTCCACATTTTGTGTATGGCCAGTGTGCTCTAGTTCCTGGTGCTGTTCAATATTTACTTCAAACTTGGACAACTTTGAAATCTTCGTCCTACCATTCATATGACTAAAGTTGTGCCTGGTGAGGTTCAAGAGAAAAGACAAATTCCTTTTAATATCTCTGTATACTTTAGCATTTATAATGTTAGGCCAGTGGCCGGTGCCAACAGATGTGCTACTCCTTTGGGTCAGGTGCTGCATCACTCACTGGGCTAGTCCCTCTTCTTTCCGGCAACCCAAACCTGCTCCCCCTTCTCTTGCTGTCAGCAGCAGACTCAGGCACCTGCGTCTCACATACTTTTCTGGCAGGCCATAGCCAGCTATTGCTGTCTTGGTCTCTCTCTCTGTCCCCAGGGACCCAAAGCTGTTCCAGCCTATGGCTGGCTACCTGTGTGTATTTAAGCTGCCTTCCATAGGAGGAAGGTGCCTGAGCTTTAGGTATTCTAATCTTGCTAGTCCTAGTGAAGGTGTGCTTAATTCTGTCTGACTGCCAATGCACCGAACCTTGCCGGTTTACTGTCTCTGATCCTCTTCTGCCAGTCCTGACTACTGCCTGTTTATTGTATTGACCCTCAGCTGCCAGTCCCGACCTCAGATGTGTTTGAAGGATATGCATGAACTGTGCCTGCCCTGACCTCAGACTGTTTCTTGACTATGCAAATTGCCTGATCCCGTGGTACTTTGCATATGTGCTTTGTGGGTCAGTTGCCAACTACACCAGAACTATTCCAAGAGGTAGCAGCCTGGTTGTTCCCCTGCAGCAAAGGCCCGATCCCTATATAGGAATTAAAAGGTGAACACCAAGGGACCACCAGCACAACAAAATTTGCCCTTGATCCAATATGACAGCTTTCAGGATGGCAGCCATGTTCCAGACATAGCCTAAAAGATAGACCCCTCCCCCATTACTTCCTGGGGTATTTAGATATTTAATTTTCCCTTTCGTTTCTGAAATAAAAGGGTGTCCTACGACTTTTGACTCAGCCTTTTTATTGATGTGGTGTTAATGGGACCAGTGAGTAGTTTGATCTTCCCCATTCATAACTTTTAATGTAATGTACTTCAATGACTCCAGGTGGCTATATTTTTACCATATGCTACGGAAATGAAAGGTTGCATTTGTACAGCATACTGTGTTACATATTATTAAAATGTGTGGCAAATTTCAAAAGTATGTTCTGTGTCTCCTGGCACTCATTAAATAAGTTAGCTTTAGGTAACAATTTGTAACAAACAAGGAACATATCTTTATTTCCAGTAAGATAATTAATGGCAGGCAGCTATTAATTAGCTTTAAGGAGTCTTAACATTGAACGTATTGCTGTATTGTTAAGAATGCATTTAATTACATCTAGGAAGGTATTTTATTGTGAAAAAGTCATTCAGTTTCTTTAACAGGGTGCCGTTCACTACCACAGAGAACAACAATGTATAAGCTTATTATTCATTAGGAGGGTATTATGTTATTAGAAAGGTTACTCTCTTTCTCTTATTGCTTATTTCCTAATAATATCACAGATTGTAAGCTCTTGCGAGCGGGGCCCTCACTCCTAATGTTTCAGTTTGTATATTAGCCAGTTACATTGGGATGTCTTTTGTTTTGTTCATGACCGCTCTGAAATTGTAAAGTGCTGCGGAATATGGTGGCGCTATATAAATATTATTATTTATTAAAGGGGTTGTCCGAGTTATTTTTTTTGTTCTTTATATGTTTCTAACTTGTCAGGTATAACAACTTTCCCATATACTTTGTGTTTCTAAAGCTGCTGGTTTCTCAGAGTTGACTGAGGGTCACATGACCTATGATGTCACCTTATCTCCCTGGTCTGTGATGTTTCGTGTACAAGCCTCAGAGTTCAGATAACAGTCTGTACACGAGACGTCACTGGCCACGCCCCCTTTCTTTGCCGGGCTCCTGCTATCTGCACTCTCCCTGGATTCCTTCAGATAAAACATTAACCCCTTCAGCCAGAACACACTGAGGGCTCAAGGCTTTATAACAAATAGTAGCTGCAGCAGTGAGAGGAGACAAATGCTGGGCAAGGAGCTATAGAGGAATTGTACAAGAACAGGTAGGGAGAATTTCCTGTGTGTATCAGCAGTGTCATTGTACAGCTGGGACTTGTAGTCCTACACAAACAACATGCTGCTGAGTATCCCAGCAGGCAGACATGTACTCACAGCACTTATATTCACTGCCTTTGCAGAGAAGGGGGGAGGGGCAGAGGTTCTTATTACTGCATGTAAACAAAGGCCAGAAGAGAACCAGGGAAATGAGGAAATATAGATTTTTTTTGCCTAAAACTTGCTGAACTTAGTTATATATTGCTGCCCATCAGATTTACAGTGCTATATTTTTTTTCCATAACTTGGACAACTCCTTTAACCCCTTCCCAACACATGACATAATAGTACGTCATGGCGGCAAGTGACTTGCCGCATTTTGGCATACTATTAGGTCATGATGATCAAGCGGGCACTGGAGCAGTGCCCGCTCGATCACTGCAGGGGCCCCCAGTCCCTGATAGCCGGGCTCCTGGTGTATCCACCGGTATTGCTGTAAAATGCTGTCGGATTTACCGCTTCTATGGTTTGCAGTGGGTGAGGGAGCCCATCACGTCCCAGTGCTGCTTTGGTAGGGATCCGATGGGTGACAAGGCAGCCCGAAGCTGTAGAGAGGTTGACCAATGCCATGCTCGGCATCAGGACCTGCCTTCTATGGGGGCTTACCTTCTATGGGGGCAGATGTATTGTAATGCATTGCAGAGTGGATCAGACCCCCAAAAGTTAAGGTCCCATAGTGGGATCTGTGTAAAAAAGAGCCATTTTTGTCACCTTACATCACTAAAAGTGCAACACCAAGCGATCAAAAAGGTGTATGCCCCCCAGAATAGTACCAATAAAACCGTCACCTCATCCCTCAAAAAATGAGTTAATGAGACAATCACCCAAAAAATAAAAAAAACTATAGCTCTCAGAATATGGAGACACTAAAACATCATTTTTTTGTTTCAAAAATGATATTATTGTATTAAAGTGAAATAACTAAAAAATAGACATATTAGGTATCGCCACATCCGTAACAACCAGCTCCTAAATATATCACATGACCTAACCTCAGGTGAATAACGTAAAAAAAAAAATAACAAAATGCCTAAAAAAGCCATTTTTTTGTCATCTAACATCACATAAAGTGCAACACCAAGCGATCAAACAGGTGTATGCCCCCCAAAATAGTACCAATCAAACCGTCACCTCATCCAGCAAAAATGAGACCCTACTTAAGACAATTGGTCAAAAAATAAAAAAGCTGTGGCTCTCAGGCTATGGAGACACTAAAACATTTTTTTTGCTTCTATTATTGTGTAAAACTTAAATAAATAAGAAAAAGTATACATGTTAGGTATTGCCACGTCCATAATGACCTGTTCTATAAAAATATTACATGACCTAACCCCTCAGGTGAACGCTGTAAAAATAAATAAATAAAAACTGTGCTAAAACAACCAATTTTTTGGTCACCTTGCCCCATAAAGTGTAATAGTGAATGATCAAAAAAAATCATATGTACCCAAAAATGGTACCAATAAGAAAAATAAAAAAATGGCATTCAGAAAATGGAGACACAAAAACATAATTTTTTTTCAAAAATGCTTTATTATTTAAAACTGAAACAGAAAGGAGACATATTTGATATGTGATAGCCCCATAAAGTCATTTCAGAATTAAACTGGTCTTTAAAAAGTGTAGTTTTTAAATTGTTTTAAAAAGTTTAAGAATTGCTTCTAAAATTTTAAACCCTCTAAAGAACTAAAAAAATAAAATGAAAATTTACAAAATGATGCCAACATAAAGTAGACATATGGGGAATTTTTGGTAAATTTGGGATTTTTCATAAATAAAGGGGAAATATATTGACTCAAATTTACTACTGTCATAAAGTACAATCTGTCACGAGAAAACAGTCTCAGAATGGCTTGGATACGTAAAAGTGTTTCAAAGTTATTACCACATAAAGTGACACATGTCAGATTTGCAAAAAATGGCCTGGGCAGGAGGGTTAAAACTGGCCTGGGGTAAAAGTGGTTAATATTGGCAGACTTTATCCTTAAAATGAAAATGCAAAATAAATTATAAAGCAACTTTCACATTAGAGATGAGAGAACTTCTTGAAATTTGCTTTCTGTCTAATTTTATAAATTTTTTAAAAAGTCTGATTGGTACCCTGAGCGATTTGTCACAAAGTTGCTCCAATAGTCCTGAAAATTGTTATATAACACCCTAGTCTTTGCTCTTTCTCTCTCCCCATCCATTTAAGATCTTAAACAGAATGACAACAATAGCAAATAATGTTGGAGTGACACTGACATAAATAGCTATGGGTAAACCATGTATGGTATAAGGGCTAATGCACACAACCGTATGTATTTTGCGGTCCGTAAAACATGGATCCGCAAAAATAATGGATGACATCTGTGTGATGTCCGAGTTACATCTGTATTTTTGCGGATCCATTGTATCAATGCCTGTCCTTGTCTGCCAAACGGACTTGCAGATATACTGATAAGGAATGCAAAAAAGTGAACGGACACAGACAAAAAATACGTTTGTGTGCATGAGCCCTTAACAGATAGCGTGTTTAAAAACATACTGCGATGTTGCATGTGTTATGCTTTTTCATATTAGGAAGCTTCCAAAAATAGTTCCTTATGGGGGGCAGATGATGCTTAAACAAATACAGTGTTATAGGGAAAAAACAGTGGCTTGTTGAGACCAAGTGTCCAAACATTATAACTCAACTTGGGCAGATCCCTGCCCCTGTTTATACACTCACACTTGTTAAAATGCATCTGTCAGCAGATTTGTACCTATGACCTGTTGCATATGCACTTGACAGCTGAAGGCAGCTGTTTAAGTTACATATTCATATATGCAAATTAGTCTCTAGGAGCAAGGGGGGTGTTGCTTTTACACCTAGAGGCTCTGCTTACTCTGCAACCGCTGTGCACTCTACACTTTATCACATGGCCTAGGAAGAGGCTGTGGTGCACACGAAGCTCCTAGGCTCTTCAAGCAGCTGATTGGTGGGAGTCCTGGGTGTCAGACCCCCACCAATCTGATATTGATGATCTGTCCTGTGGATAGGTCATCAATGTAATTTAAGCTGTCTTCCACCATCCATTGTTCCATCAGTGTGAACGTCTGCTCTATGAGAAATCAGTGGGGTGACATTGTTGATGCAGTTGTCCCTATTGACTAATCTGGTGGCCTCTTAAATGAGCAACAGATGTCTCATGCCACTGCCAGACCTCAAAACAACACATGCTCCCTGCATGACAAAATCATTCACCAATTTATGCTTTTTGTACAAACGCTCTAGCATTTGCAAGGTAGAGTTCTAGCAAGTTGGAATATTATGGATCATGGCAGACTGTTCTGTTTCTGCAAGTCAAGGAGGACAATCCTTGCAGCATAATAATGGATGAAATGCAAGGACAGTCTTCTCAACATGGCCAGCATCCTCTGCATGCTTATGTACTTTTTCAAAAAAGCATTGCACGACTAAATTGATCACAAGCGCCATGCAAGGACCATACATTTTTCCCCCCACATGCAGTGTTCCCACAATGTTCTGGCCATTGTCATTGACCACCTTGTCCAGTTTTAGTTGGATAGGAGGCAGCCATCGAGATGTTTGCTGATCAGCTGTGTGGCTTCTCTCACTGTCACGGACGTAAAGAGACATACAGACGTTCCCGTGACGGTAAGTGAGAGGGAATCTGCGAGATTGGCAACACATGCTTTGATCTGACAGGTTTCTTGTGGATCATTAGATGGCTGTGTTGATTCTTATACTGGCCACACCTTTAACTACCAGGTGTTGCTATTTTGCTCACTTAACTTTCCTTATTTATAGTTGCTTCTCCCACAATCCTGTGTTGTTAATAGCTTTAGTTGTGTCTTTGGTCTGCTGGTGTTTGGTTCTCGGCTGAGATCCCGTTGCTGCCATTGCTACTGGAAAGTTAAGTGTTTCCTTTCCCTTTTGCATACTGTTTTGTTTATCTGTGTGTTGTTTTCCCCTGCTCTTTGTTGTAGGCCTGAGGGAGACTCCTGTCCTTCCTTCATTCCTGGAGGAACGGATAGTCTCACTATCGCCAGGGTCTTATAGGGTGTGATAGGACTCTAGGTACTCCTGCGTATGAACTTACCTACCCTTGGGGTCTGTTCATACTGATAGCCAGTCAGGACTGTTACTAGGGATTCGACTAGGATGTGTCCTTTTCCTTCCCTAGCTTTCAGGTCTTGTTCCTTATTCCCTCTCTTTTTTCATCCAGTGTGGTGTCTCCCTCCGACATACAGGTGTGACACTCACCCAGGCCAATCACACATATAATAGGAGGAAGGGGGAATGGGAGTGACACTTGGCTTCGTTCCTGTTGATGACTGGAGGATTTCTATGGAGGAGAAGGTGAAGGAGGCGGATAGGCGCCTGGTGTGGGAATCATGCCAGCACAATGGAGGTGTCAATAAGACCTGGCCTTGTTTCTGCAGTGCTGCTTCACTCCTGCCATGAAAAAAACATTCACCCAATGGGCCGTGGAATCTATGTTATGTCCCTGCCGACAACAGCTGTTCCAGGTGTCCACCATGGCATCTTACTGCACAGTGAGAATTGCAAGCAGGGATGGATTTTTTGGGGAAATAATGCTGACTAAGTGTCTTCCAGAGAGGCTGAGTGCATGCCATCAGCTCCCTAAAGGCAGAAGAATCCACTAAGTGGTATGGCAGTGACTGCATTTCCAGCAACTGGAGTTAAGCAACAGGTGGGAGTTAAGCTTGCACACCAGCGGATTGCTGAACATATAGAGTTGTTTCTTGGCCACACATTCTGTTATCAATTTCTGATGATGGCGCATAGTAGGAGGAGGAGTAGTTTGAGCGGGAGAA
Source organism: Rhinella marina (assembly GCA_900303285.1). NCBI lineage: Eukaryota > Metazoa > Chordata > Amphibia > Anura > Bufonidae > Rhinella > Rhinella marina. The sequence continues at coordinate 22,287 of ONZH01015233.1, forward strand.
GCAGTAAGTGGCAATGACGATGCAAGCTGGTGTTTACTTCTGTTTTCCAGTGATGTTGTTTTATGTGGTTCAATAGAGCCATGCTGTCTATGTTTGTGTTTGAATGCCCATGTCTTATTTTAATCCTGTAGATGCTGCACACGGCAATGCTTTCGTCTTCTGGCACTGTGGAGAAAAACTGCCAAATGGGAGATACTCACACAGAGCTAGTGGTACTTAAGCTTGACATTGTACATTTTGAGCCTGCACCCACAGTATCCCACTAGATCTTGAGCTGCCAAAAATAGAACTAGATCTTGCCCTGGCAGTTTTATGGGTTCTGGCCATACATTGACTCTGCTCTTTATTGCTGTCACCACCCTCCTCCTCTGATGTTACCTCCTCCTCAGCTGCCCGATCCGGCTCCCAGGTCCTGTCTAACACACAATCATTGTCATAGATCTCAATCTCACCACCACTTTTTTCAGACTGTGATGACATTTTGGGCATTTCAAAGTGCACTTTTTGAATACTACTACAGAAAATCTAACCATATTTTCTAAAAATCATGTTAAAGGGCTTGTCCCACTTCAGCAAATAGTATTCATTATGAAGAGGAAGTTAATAAAAGGCACTTAATAATGTATTGTGATTGTCCATATTGCTTATTTTGCTGGCTTGATCCATTTTTCCATCACATTATACACTGCTAGTTTCCATGGTGTATAATGCAATGGAAAATTGAATCAAGCCAGCCAAGGAGACAATATGGACAATCACAATACATTAGTAAATGCCTTGTATTAACTTCCTCTGCATAATAAATGCTATTTATTGAAGTGACACAACCCCTTTAACAGTGATATCTCTATGAAATATGCTATACACAAAGAGAGTTTCAAAAAGCCTAATTTACAATTGTGTATTTTCCTGTATACATAAAATTGTATCTTAAAAGCAGACGAGCAAATCAATCTTTATGAGAATAGCTCATTTTATTAGGCCTCAAAGTGTCAAAAATATTGTAAAAAACAATATATATTGACTTAAAATTGGAAAATAACTGATATTGTAGACACACTAGCATTTTGCCTTCAGTTTATTAGTTTTGGTTTTATGATTACTCTATATGGAACGGCAGAGTTATTTGTTTTCACAATAAGATCAACAATTGCTACAAATAACCCCTTAGTGACTGATGACGTACTATGTACGTCATGATGTGGTGTTAGTTACCGCATCATGACGTGCACAGTACATCATGAGCTCCAAGTGTCACCACAAGTACACTTGCGGTGACATTTTCTTGTAAACGGGTGTCACGGACAGCAGACCTGTCCGGACACCCGGCAGGGGACCAATCACAGTAGTCCCTGCCTTAGAACCCCAGCGATTGGTCAGTCAGATTTGACTGACCAATCGCAGAGTTCAGCAGCTGCGCTGCTATGTTATAATATTTCAGGATGGCCGAGCAGACCCCCAAGCTACCGCCCACCCGCCACCTGCCGTCCTCCGCTGCCGCTGGTAAGTATTTGCCTCCCCCTTCCCCAGTTTATTCCCCCCTGGCGAGCAGTATTAGATTGTCAGAGGTAACATACAGCTGACAATCTAATGTAACGGCCGACATCGCTGCTGGCAGTGATGTTGGCTGTTTAACCCCTTCCATGCCGCGATCCGTAGGGACCACGGCATGGAAGGGGTTAACAGGCAGGAAGCTCCCTCCCTCCCCATCGGGCGCTGCGGTGCGCTGGCAGCGCACCGATGGTGTGGCCAGAAGAGAGGCAGCGTCCCAATGGTTACCATGGCAACCGGACGCCATCCGGCTTGGCATGGTATATCAAGCCTGACTAGGCTCCTGCTAAAGGCAGGAGCCTGATCAGGCTTAGTGTGTAAAGTAAAAATACACTGCATTACACTATATAGTGTACTGCAGTGTATTATAGAGACATCAGATCCACTGGATCTTCAAGAACCAAGCGGGTATGAGTCAAAAAAGTGTAAAAAAAAAAAGTAAAAAAAAAGAAAAACGTTAAAAAAATCATTTTTTTCCATATATGCACATTTATAACTGAGTAAAAATAAATAAAATAAAATAATAAAATACCCTAGACATGTTAGGTATCGCTGCGTCCGTAACAACTAACTCTACAAAAATCTCACATGACCTAACCCCTCAGATGAACACAGTAAAAAAAATAAAATAAAAACTATGTAAAAAAAAGCCATTTTTTGTCACCTTACATTACAAAAAGCGTAATGCCAAGCGATCAAAAAGGCGTATTCCTCCCAAAATAGTACCAATCTAACCGTCATCTCATCCCGCAAAAAATTAGCCCCTACCTGAGACAATCGCCCAAAAAATAAAAAAACTACAGCTCTCAGACTATGGAGACACTAAAACATGATTTTTTTTCTTTCAAAAATGATATTATTGTGTAAACCTTAAATAAATAAAAAAAAGTACACATGTTAGGTATCGCCACGTCCATAACAACCTGCTCTACAAAACTCTCACATGACCTAATCCCTCAGATAAACACAGTAAAAAAAATAAATAAAAACTATGTAAAAAAAGCCATTTTTTGTCACCTTACATCACAAAAAGCGTAATACCAAGCGATAAAAAAGGCGTATTCCCCCAAAAATAGTACCAATCTAACCGTCATCTCATCCCGCAAAAAATTAGCCCCTACCTGAGACAATCGCCCAAAAAATAAAAAAACTACAGCTCTCAGACTATGGAGACACTAAAACATGATTTTTTTTTCTTTCAAAAATGATATTATTGTGTAAACCTTAAATAAATAAAAAAAATACACATGTTAGGTTTCACCACGTCCGTAACAACCTGCTCTACAAAAATCTCACATGACCTAACCCCTCAGGTGAACGCAGTAAAAATGAATAAATTAAAGCTGTGCCAAAATTACCAATTTTTGGGTCACCTTGCCCCAAAAAGTGTAATAATGAATAATCAAAAAATCATATTTACCCAAAAATGGTACCAATAAAAATTTCAACTCTTCCTGCAAAAAATGAACCCCTACACAAGATGATCGGAAGAAAAATAAAAAAGATATGGCATTCAGAAAATGGAGACACAAAAACATATTTTTTTCTCAAAAATGCTTTAATATGTAAAACTGAAACAAACAAACAAAGAAAGTAGACATATTTGATATCATCGCATCCGTAACAACCTGCTCTATAAAAATACCACATGATCTAACCTGTCAGATGAACATTATAAAAAACAAAAAATAAATACAGTACCAAAACATCCATTCTTCGGTTACCTTGCCTCCCCAAAAAAATAATATAGAGCGATTAAAAATCATATGTACCCCAAAATAGTACCAAGAAAACTGTCATCTTATCCCGTAGTTTCCAAAATGGGGTCAGTTTTTGATTGTTTGTACTATAGGGTGCATCTGGGGGGCTTCAAATGGGACATGGTGTCTAAAAACCAGTCCAGCAAAATCTGACTTCAAAAAACCTTAAGGCGCTCCTTTCCTTCTGCGCCCTGCCATGCGCCCATACAGCAGTTTACCACCACATGTGGGGTGTTTCTGTAAACCGCAGAATCAGGGTAATAAATATTTGAGTTTTGTTTGGCTGTTAACCTTAGATGTGTTAATGAAAAAATGGACTAAAATGGTAAATCTGCCAAAAAAGTGAAATTTTGAAATTTCATCTCTATTTTCCTTTAATTCTTGTGGAATAACTAAAGGGTTAACAAAGTTTATAAAATCAGTGTTAAGTAACTTGAGGGGTGTAGTTTCCAAAATGGGATCATTTATGGGGGGTTCTACTATGTAAGCCCCACAAAGTGACTTCAGACCTGAACTGGTCCTTAAAAAGTGGGTTTTGGAAATTTTCTTAAAAATTTTAAGAATTGCCTCTAAAATTCTAAGCCTTCTAACGTCCCAAAAAAATAAAATGACATTTACAAAATGATGCAAACATAAAGTAGACATATGGCGAATGTTAAATAATAAATATTTTATGAGGTATCACTTTCAATTTTAAAAGCATAGAAATTGAAATTTTGAAAATTGTGAATTTTTCAAAAATTTTGGTAAAGTTGGGATTTTTTCATAAATAAAGGTGACATATATTGACTCAAATTTATGACTGTCATGAAGTACAATATGTCACGAGAAAACAATCTCAGAATGGCTTGGATAAGTAAAAGTGTTCCAAAGTTATTACCACATAGAGTGATACATGTCTGATTTTCAAAAATAAGTCTGGTCACGAAGGTGCAAAATGGCCTGGTCATTAAGGGGTTAACAATCATATTTTTCCTATTTAAATTCTATTCAGTTGTACAGAAAAGAAAGGGTATTTTCTAAAAGAATCATAAACCGTTTAAGTGAATAAAGTTTCTTTATAGAAGCTGAAGAGCAGCCTATTTATGTAAAGATGATAGTTCACTTGTCTGGGGTAATTTGCAGATTTGCTATTAATAATAATTTGCCAAAGTTTTTTAACAATTCTGTGCAACATGTAATGTAAGAGAGCCATGTGCAAAACTGATGCTGTTGTTTTTAGAATGTGATAGAATGTGATATAAAATATGGAAAAAATGAAAATAGGTCATATGGAATGTTTTTGTAGTGTTATCACATAAAGCCCGTTAAACATTCTAATCTGTCCTCATGCATGAAGTGTCAAAGCCTAAAAATGTTCAGAGTACATAAAAGCAAAGCTCTAGTTTGGAGCTGGTTCAAAGGAAAAAAAAGGTGTTCCAATCTAGACATCCAGGATCTCAGATCCTTTGCAGTATGGTAGGAGATCCACTACTGTGTCACCTTATTAATTGGCATATTTACTGGAGGAACCATAATGTGAATGCGCTACAATTGGTTAAATTAAAGGAGTCATCTCTAACAGGACATATGAATTCTAAAGAGCTGGGTCCCCCTTCTAGGATTTCTCTTTTTGTAGAGGTGTTTTCCAAGACTTAAATACTGATGACCTATCCTCTGGAGAGGTCATTAGTATCTAATTGGTGGGGGTCCAATACCCAGGACTCCCACTGATCAGCTGTTTGAGAAGACAGCAGCACTCACAATAGCTCCACTGCCTTCTCGCTGCGTTCCCTAGGCCAAGTGACAACACATTCATTGGTCACATAGCCTAAGTGTGATAATAAACACAGCCAATATACTATGTATGATGCTAAGCTTGGTGTGAACGGAGAAGGTTGCGGCTCTCATAGGTGCCTTCTCAAACAGCTGATCGGCAGAGGTACCAGGTGTTGGACCCCCACCGATCAGACCATGGCATCTGAGGACTTAAATGTGCGTTATCATCGATCGCATACACTAGCCTCTTGTGCCTGCTGTTTAAAACAGCAGGGACCATTAGGCTATGGCACCCGCTGTACTCATGAGCAGGTACATATTTAAACTCCCAACCAGGAACAGGTTAAACGGGTTAATTAATAGAGTTAAGATATTGATGATTCTTCTCTTGTTATCTTCATCTCCTTCTAATACATATTTATTAAGTATACATTTTCTAACTTATGCACATGAATTCACTTAAATGAACACAGTGTGCTGTCCGCATCTGTATGTCTATTCCTATTTTTGTCCGTTTTGTGGACAAGGATAGGCATTGTTACAGTGGATCTGCAAAAAAAAAAACGGATGCCATACGGAACATCATCCTTTTTTTGCGGATTCGCAATTTGCAGACTGCAAAACACAACATTCGTGTGAATGTAGCCTAATACAGTGCCCCATACCCCTGACATCCAGTGACGTCTCCACTGATGTAGATCTTCTCTTTCCTCGTCTTCTCCTTTCAGACCAGATGCCATTTTTCAGCCATTTCTCATCTCTGCAGTTTGACAGAAAAAAATCTTAGTTTACTACTTTTCCATCATCCTCCCGTCTTCTGGACAAATCATTCTACCACCCCCAGTACTGTGCCACTAGTACCACACAGATAGTGCCCTTCAACAATTATTGGCACACAGTGTTCTAAAATAACCCTGCCCGGCAAATAGTGTCCCTGACAGTAATAGTGTAAACATAATGTCCCCCAGAAATAACTGCGCTATGCTGATACTGTGCCAGGGTACCCCCCACAGTAATAGTGCCCCCCAAAGTCCCAAGTAATAATTCTCTGCCAGAGTGCCCCCAACAGTACTAATGTCCCCATTGTGCCCCAGAAGTAATAATGCTTCCAATGTGCCAGTAAGAAGTGCCCCAATAATGTGGCAGTAAGAAGTGCCCCCATAGTGTCCCCCAATAATGTGCCAGTACGAAGTGCCCCAATGTGCCAGAAGTGCCCCCAAAATTTCACCCCAATAATGTGCCAGTAAGAAGTGCTCCCCACACATGGATGCCCCCCAAATTATGTGCCAGTAAGAAACGCCCCAATAATGCACCAGAAGTTCCCCCCATTGATTCCCCCTCAAAATCACGTGCCAGTAAAAAGTGTGCCACCCCCATAGATGCCCCCCAAATTATGTGCCAGTAAGAAATGCCCCCCAAATTATGTGCCAGTAACAAATGCCCCCAGTGTCCCCATGTGCCAGTAACAAATGCCCCCAGTGCCCCCATGTGCCAGTAAGAAATGCCCCCAGTGCCAGTAAAAATGCCCCCAGTGCTCCCATGCCATTAAGAAATGCCCCCAAGTGCCAGTAAGAAATGCCGCCAGTGCCAGTAAAAATGCCCCCAGCGCTCCCGTGCCATTAAGAAATGCCCCCATGTGCCAGTAAGAAATGCCGCCAGTGCCAGTAAAAATGCCCCCAGTGCCTCCATGTGCCAGTAACAAATGCCCCCATGTGCCAGTAAGAAATCCCCCCAGTGCCAGTAAGAAATGCCCCCCAGTGCCCCCATGTGCCAGTAACAAATGCCCCCAGTGCCCGCATGTGCCAGTAACAAATGCCCCCAGTGCCCCCATGTGCCAGTAACAAATGCCCCCAGTGCCCCAAATAGAGCTCCGGTCCATGATAGCAACAATAAAAAAAATAAACACTTATACTTACCTCCAGGGAGCTGGCAGCGATGCGATGCAGGCCTCTTCCGGCCTGTGTCCCGCACTGTACGGCTCAGGCGGGGCGATGATGTCATCTACTAGGCCTGGAGCCTATCAGAGGAATGGGCATGGGAGACCCCTCTCCCTCCCCTGCCCCGCAGTACAGGCATCTGTATCGCCGTCCTGAGGACGGCGATACAGATGACTATGGAGATGAGCGCTTCCACAATGAAAGCGCTCATCTCCCTCTGCCCCGCCGCCGCCCCCAACTGTGCACAGGGCCGCGCCGCACCTTGCCTAATTGGCGGTGCGGTCCTGCAAGTGGCAAGGGGGCCTCCCTGGCTTAGGGGCCCGGTCGCAACTGCGACCCCTATAGCTATGCCACTGGGGGCACTATTATTTCTTCATGGCAGTATTTGGTGTTATTGGGGAGCACAGCGAGCAGCAGGATACCACAGTTAGGCTACATGCCCACGACAGTGAAAAAAAAGGTCTATTAAAAACTGACATTTTTAACGGATATTTTATTCACTGAGGCCTTCCTGAGAAATGGACGTTAAAAACGGACCCATTCAATTGTATGGGGGCAGTCAGTCAGTGAAAAACTGACAAGATAGAACATGTTCTATTTTTTTACGGCCGTTTTTCTTTGACCATCAAAAAAACTGCTGTGTTAATAACCTCATAGACGACCATTGGTCTTAAAACAGACGTGTGATGGCCGTTAAAAAGAACGTGCATCACATGTCCGTTTTTCACTGTCATGTGCATGTAGCTTTAGGACTCCAGGTTGGGGGATGAAAGAAAAGTGAGGAAGCTAAGATGTCTGTGTGTCACACTCTGCAGAGACGTGGAGCAGCTGAGAGAAGTTGTCCGGACCAAATGGAGAAAATGATGACAGAGACAGAGATCAGAGGAGACGTCACCTGGAGGCACTGGATGTGACAGGTATGTGCTGCGAGTACAGCAAAATGTGTTGTGTGGGGGGAAGGGGGGGGTCAACAGACAACTGGGCCATATTCATTGGGGCTTGGGCTCCGGATCTTTTGAGACCGTAGAAACGCCCCTGCTGCTGTCTACTGATTGTATTATTACTATTGGATAAAATTGTGTGGGTACAGAGGAGAGGACCTTTTGAAATGTGACTTGATTTGAATAAAGTCCTTAAAATGTAGTGAGAGCATGGGGCAAAAAGGATAAACAGTAGTACTCTGCAGACTTCGTGTTAGTAGCAGGCAGGATAAAGAAGGGCGACCTGGGAAGCTGCTGCTGGAAACAAAGCCAGCAATTTTTCTGCTTGTAGCTTGCAAGCATTGGAGGTAATTGGTACTTGTCATAAGGGTTCTACACCGTAAGGTCACAGAGAAGCTGGGCATAGCAGAGGAATTGAGGCTGGAACTGAGGGGTAGAAGTAAGCCAACTAGCTTAAGCATCCTGGAAGTAGCCAAGGTTTGCTTAATATTCAGGCCTGTGACCAAGGCCAGCCTGCCATCCAAGCATGGGGAGTCATGCATACCACTCAAGGCCACAAATATCCTTCTCTAAAGTCTGACCCCCTTAAATATTAGGAAAGAGCTGGAAGTTAGTGATATATAATTTTTATTGGAATGATGTAGAATACATGGCTTGGATAGGTAATAGTAGTTTTTCTTCAACAGGACTTTCCAGTGTTACAGTGGATTATTTTCTGCGCATATTTGCTTCATAAAGTTGACATATCTTACTCCAAATTCTGGGTACAATTGCATTGGGAAATGTGTTCCATTATAAACTATCTTTTTCTCTATAAATAGTTAACAGAGCAGTGGTGTTAATATAATTTGGCACCTTGTATTACTTAAGGTCAGCCAGCAACTTTTTATTTTATGTGTACTGGCCTTTGCCTGATTCCCTGATTCTGACTCTCTGTCACCTAATCTGACACGTGTCTGTTCCCTGTACTGACCCTGTGCCACATGTCCTGCTCTTTGGACTGCTTCACAGATTCACACATACTCTGTATGTATAGACCTCTGTCTGTTTCCTGACTAAAAGTATTGCCTGATCCCTCGGTGGTCCAAGGACCCCCATGGATCAGCTGCCAACCTCACTGGGACTGATCCAAGAGGTAGCAGCCTTGTGGCTCCCCTGCAGTAAAGTCCATATCGCTATATAGATGTTAAAGGGTGAAAACTAGGAGACTACCAGGATAACACTTTTAGGTTTCCCGGTTGGTTGGTGCAGTATTTCCATATCCACTGACTGTTTACTCTTCATTGTTTACCAGGTATTGTAGCTCAATGCTGCTCAGTCTCATTTGACTGGCTGGTGGTCAGCTTTGCAGGTGGATGTCCCAGGTTCAAATACCAGGAGACTGTAGATTTTTTCTTTAGTTATTTTTTACTCCCTCATTTAACCTTAATAAAAGGTTATAGCCTTGCTATATTGAGAATATAGTTTTTCTATGCTTAGAAAGCTAATACAGGAACAATATATGATTATAAAGACACCGGTAATATGTATTAGCTTTCTAAATATAAAAAACCTCCATTCTCAGTACAGCAAGGCTATAGCATTTTATTTGGTGTTAAATAAAGGAGAAAAAATAACTGAACTAAAAAAATCGAATAGACTCTTCTGGGATTTGAACCGGAACATCTACATGCAAGGTTGACCACTTACCTACAGGCTAGAGTCATCATATTGAAAATAGTGGTTAAGCTAGTACATATTACTGGTTTCTTTCTCTGGCATCAGATCCTAGTCGATGGGTCCTGGCAGTGATCTGGCCACTACCTCACAAATACAGTGTGGAAAAAAAGTATTTAGTCAGCCACCAATTGTGCAAGTTCTCCCACTTAAAAAGATGAGAGAGGTCTGTAATTGACATCATAGGTAGACCTCAGCTATGAGAGACAAAATGAGAAAACAAATCCAGAAAATCACATTGTCTGATTTTATAGAATTTATTTGCAAATTATGGTGGAAAATAAGTATTTGGTCAATAACAAAAGTTAATCTGAATACTTTGTTATATATCCTTTGTTGGCAATGACAGAGGTCAAACGTTTTCTGTAAGTCTTTACAAGGTTGGCACACACTGTTGCTGGTATGTTGGCCCATTCCTCCATGCAGATCTCCTCTAGAGCAGTGATGTTTTGGGGCTGTCGCTGGGCAACGCGGACTTTAAACTCCCTCCATAGGTTTTCTATGGGGTTGAGATCTGGAGACTGGCTAGGCCATTCCTTCGTTGCCCTGGCGGTGTGCTTGGGATCATTGTCATGCTGAAAGACCCTGCCACGTTTGATCTTCAATGCCCTTGCTAATGGAAGGAGGTTTGCACTCAAAATCTCACGATACATGGCCCCATTCATTCTTTTATGTATGCGGATCAGTCGTCCTGGTCCCTTTGCAGAGAAACAGCCCCAAAGCATGATGTTGCCACCCCCATGCTTCACAGTAGGTATGGTGTTCTTTGGATGCAACTCAGCATTCACTCTCCTCCAAACACGACGAGTTCTGTTTCTACCAAACAGTTCTACTTTGGTTTCATCTGACCATATGACATTCTCCCAATACTCTTCTGGAACATCCAAATGCTCTCTAGCAAACCTCAGACGGGCCTGGATATGTACTGGCTTAAGCAGGGGGACATGTCTGGCACTGCAGGATCTGAGTCCCTGGCGGCATAGTGTGTTACTGATGGTAGCCTTTGTTACGTTGGTCCCAGCTTTCTGTAGGTTATTCACTAGGTCCCCCCGTGTGGTTCTGGGATTTTTGCTCACAGTTGTCGCGATCAATTTGACCCCATGGGGTGAGATCTTGCGTGGAGCCCCTGATAGAGGGAGATTATTAGTGGTCTTGTATGATTTCCATTTTTTAACTATTGCTCCCACAGTTGATTTCTTCACACCAAGCTGCTTGCCTATTGCAGATTCAGTCTTCCCAGCCTGGTGCAGGCAGGTCTACAATTTTGTTTCTGGTGTCCTTCAACAGCTCTTTGGTCTTCACCATAGTGGAGTTTGGAGTGTGACTGTTTGAGGTTGTGGACAGGTGTCTTTTATACTGATAACAAGTTCAAACAGGTGCCATTAATACAGGTAATGAGTGTAGGACAGAGGAGCCTCTTAAAGAAGAAGTTACAGGTCTGTGAGAGCCAGAAATCTTGCTTGTTTGTAGGTGACCAAATATTTTTTTTCACCATAATTTGCAAATAAATTCTTTAAAAATCAGACAATCAGATTTTCTGGATTTGTTTTCTCATTTTGTTTCTCATAGTTGAGGACTACCTATGATGTCAATTACAGGCCTCTCTCATCTTTTTAAGTGGGAGAACTTGCACAATTGGTGGCTGACTAAATACTTTTTTTCCCCACTGTATGCCAAGAATCAGCCAAACTAAAACAGCTGCATGCTGACAGAGGCTCTCTAAGGAATGTTTCCAAAACTCCAAAGAAATGATCTGATGACTGGTAATGTTATAAAATGTAAAGATAAGCCTTACTCCCCTGCTCAAATTCCAGCCATTCCAGCACCACTGCTTTGGTGCTCCCCTAGTCTGTGGTCAGCAATTAGGTGGGGCAGTTGGGAATTTCATCTCTACAGCTACAAAAACAAATACCACTGAGTGTAATGTAGTGGCAAAATTAGAGCAGCAGAATTTGAGCAGGCAAGTTAGATGTCAGGCACTTACCTGTCTGTGTCCCGCAGTGAGTCCAGATGCTCTGTTGCTACTGCAACCAGCCCCACTGAAAGTATGTCAGACCAATCAGGCTCAGTGCCAGTATGGCCACAGTCTTGTTTTTCCTGATTTTCACCTGTCTTTGTCTTACTACTCTGTTCCCATTTTGGTTTAGGTCCATGCGCTAAGAAAGGAGTGTCGTCCAGTTGTCGGCCGTCATTTATGATGGATCATGCAAGTAGGTAGGGAAAGTGGTTAAGATGGAGCACAGGACTGCACTGTTCCCTACACTTTCATGACATTAGGTTTCTTTTTCATCTTCTAACATTCCTGGCCTATGGCTAATTTCTTGGGTTCTTGGAAAACATCTTTCAAAAGGTAATATCGTTGCTGTATTGCATGTTGACTCAGTGATTCACCCTTTTGCCCTCTAGCACTGTGGATAAAGGTTCAAAACGGATAGGGGAACATTTATAAAACCTGGATCTGAATCTTGCTTTTTAAAATCTTTACTAGGGATTCTCCAGTTTCAAAAGAAACAAATAGGTGAACCAAACAATCTCTGGAATTTTCCCTAACTCATTTTTATTTGTATCTAAATTATGAGTTGCTTCTTTGTAGGGGGATGATGTGAATCAATCCATTACTGGGAAATGAATTGGTGCTTTATAAATAATGGGAAATTACATTTTTCAAAACAAGTATTTTAATGAATGGTAAAATACTCATTTAATAATTAAATCTTTCAAGCTATCTTAATAATTATGACCATATACTTCAATCATGCTGATCTTCTGATTGCAAATTACACTGGAAGTACTTCAGCAAGGACTAGAATTGACAGATTATCCACACTGTGGAAATCATCCACATAACTGACATTTTCCATAGCATGTAAACACAAAAGACGGCTCCAGCTTACAAGTCTGTCCACTCTGCCCACTTTGTATGCTAAGCACCTTCACATTTTCGTCCTGACCTTCTCTGACATATTTTGATGGGTTTGGAATCTTATAGAACTTTGAAAATAGATAGAAGGAAATTCACAGTGAAATGAAATGAAATGCTCCACAGCACAGCATGGTACGTGTCTTGCTGGAAGAAATACGACCGATCTCCATAACTTTTATAATTGCTGCCTTCTTAAGTCGAAATATACATTTACATACAAATTGAAAGTGATGGCCGATAAGCCCACCTGACCTGCCCATTTACGTAATCTTCTGTAAAACAGTAGCTCCACTTTAACTTCTGCCTGTTTATATAAAAGGGCACATCTGTCTGACATTCAGTTGGTTTATTGAGCAAGTTTTCTTTACCTTTGCTGAGAGTTTGCTTAATAAATTGAACACATATTCACTCGGATTTTACTGCACTTTGTGACATTTCAAAGTTCTCCATAGTGCTGTAATGGTGTTTGCTATATCAATGTAATGAAATGCCACAACTTAAACTTTATATACAGATATGCATGTTATTATCCATAGATCATAATGTTAAATGAACACTAGGAAATATATTGGCATGCATGCACTCTCCCACCAGTAACATGGCTGGGACTGCGTGGGGTCAATCTATTTCCATTCACTCTTGCATTACCCTTCCACACAATCTGCAAATTGAGCATAATCAAACCCCAAACACAGCCCATGTACCGGAAATACCTGCAACTACTACCGTTCATTATAGCAGATAACATGCCTCTTTGGTAGAACTCTTTGAAAGACTATGGGGGTCATTTACTATTAGAAATATGTCTATATTAGCTGTATTTCTGGCAGAGATTGCAACTGCAATGTAGACAGAAGAAGGTACCATTTCATTTGGGTTGCACGGTAAGTTATCTGTAGAGTTGGGGGTTGCCAATATCGGCTCTGACCAGATTTTTTCTTAGGTTTCGAGGTTTTGAGGCACATCATAAAAGGTTCTCAGAACTCTTGAATTGTAGGGTGTGTTTTGTTAAGAGGAGGCCAGTATTTTTTTTACAACCTTTTGAATTTTGGGAATGAGTAGATAGTATGTGTGGACAAATGTTACGAGTTGTATGAACAACAGTGAAGTTTTTGGTTAAGAAGGTGCTGGGTGTCGTTCCTGTCTCTAAATTGATTGGACATGGTGAAAAGAAGTTGTTGGCATATCTGTGAGTTGGAGGCAATTGTTCTGATATGTTGAAATTGGGATCTGGGTAATGAGTTTTTGGTTTACTGAGGGTGACAACTCATGTATAACAGTCCATTGCGGTCTTTGGGTTTCACATAGAGGTCAGTGGTGAGTTTAGCTGTGTTGCCTGTGATAACTAGAGTGTCTAGGAAACTGATTTTATGCCTGAATGGGCACAATTATGGCTCCCACCAGTTAGCGTTCTGACCGTCTAATCGGTCTAATTTCTAAAGAGGAGATGTGTGTATCCCTCTACTAGTCCTGCTTTTCTTCTTATTTCACAATGAAGCACATGGAAGTTTATCCTGTCAGATTTTACATAAACATTTACATTAACAGAAAAAACTACTGTGCCATGTTCCATGAGATGCTGTATAAAGAAGATTTTCCTCTCTAAAAGCACTGTTTGTAAAAAAGAATACCTTTGTAATATGGTGCTCTGTGGATTTTACATACAGGGATACAAGGCGTGACTCTAGCTCCATAGTAGGGGATCATAGGGATCTTGTGTCACCATACTGCAAATGTGTACAAAGCTCAAGCATACCTCTGGATATATTGGATCTTAGCACTTATTGAGCCATGGGCTCAAGAAAGAAAGAAAGACATTGAGGGCAGCTGCATAGATTGAGAACATCACTTGCATCAATGAGAACATAAGTAAGCGGCTGATTCTAGGGAAAAGCCATACTATTACATCATGGTGAAGTGTCTGTGCCTACACCATCACCAGTGGGTGCCTGCTGCAGGATAAAAGGATGATTATGATATTACATAACTAGCTGTAACTGATAGGTGCACTTTCAATTTAAACGTCCCACAAATAACCATTAAAACAAACCATTTCACTATGAAAATGCAATTCAAACTGCAGGCAGCATGTTATTAAGAAGGAGATGTTGAGCAGATTGATAGTTTTGTGGAAAAAGATTCAATATAAGGGCACATGACCTTTGTTGGCTGTTGACCGTATTGCGGCCCACAAACTATGGGTCTACAATATATGGGCACTGGCCGTTTGTGCACCGCATCATGGATGTGGACCCATTCACTTGAATGGGTCTGCAATCTGGAAGGTGCGGTGCAGAATGGAGGCACAGATCCCCACGGAACCACTATGGAGTGCTTCCATGGGCTTTCTGTCCATGCCTCAGCACCGCAAAAAAAAGAACATGTTCTATTTTTTTGTGGTGTGGACGGATCATGGACCCATTGAAGTTGAATGGGTCTGCATCCGTCTTCTAGTTACAGAACCCGATGCACGGAATGGGTTGCAGATGTTCATGTGCATGAGCCCTAACTTGTATTTCATTCATTTAGATTCCTTGGGCTTTGAAGTCAGGGAGGCGGTCCTATCAGTGATTGACAGCTAACTCTATATACACAATCATAGAGGGAAGGCTGTCAATCACTGATAAGACCATCTCCAGAATGAGCAGGAATTTAATTGCTTCATTACCAGAGTATTACCCCCTCCTCCCCTTCCTTACCAGGCCAATATTTAACTTTTAGCAATGGGCTTATCTAACTGCATATAACTAATTAATTTCTGAGCTAACCTATAGAGATGAGCGAATCATGCAAAATTTTATTCGCCGAACTTTTCCTAAGATTCTTATATTCGCCGAATAGATTCGTTGAATTTGCGTACAAAATATACGTAATTATATGGCTTTTAGTGAACATTCGCGCACTAATAACGAACGTTCAGGTAAAAAGGTACGCAACCTCTTTGAACACGTACGCATAAGCGTACAAATTGCGTACGAAAATGACAGGCTTTGCTGGAGAGGAATGGTGGAGCAGGAGGAACGCTCTGAATCTGACCCCTGGCTTCATATGGATACTGTATCAGCAGATGACAGCAGATCATCCGGCTGAGACTGAGATGAGCGTGCCATCCATTCCACTACCTGATCCACTTTCTTCTCCACTACACTTTTGCTCCTTGGTGGGTTAGCCTGGTGGAACAACGGCCAAGTATTGCAAATACTACTAGTAGATGCTTTGGCTACAGGTCCTTTGGCACTTCTCCCCTGTGCCACCTTCTCCTTTTTTTTAGAGCTCAAGGTCTGGCTGGAACTGGACCCCTTTTGCTTATCCATTTCAGACATTTTTCAGTTCACTCTGTGGCCCTGCAGCTGGTCTTTGTCCCTGTATCTCCCTGTCTCTCCCTATCTCTCCCTGTCTCTCTCGCCCTGCCTGATTAATTACTAGCCCTGCACTTACCCTGCAGTATCCCTGATATGTGTAATATGGATTCCAAGAACAATTACACCCCAATTTTCACAAAACAGGTCTCAGAGTCTCAGAACTTCACACACAGTGCTTCTGCTCGTCTCAGTAGTCACAGAAGTGATGTGTCACTGGCTTACCGAGCCTGAGCCAATCAGAGCAAGCCCTGCCCACTAGGTCAGGTGAGCGCTTTCTTCCCAGGCTTTTGCGCACGATAAACAAACTAACAGTAAAATTTCACTAATGAATTGAATTCGTACGCAACAGCGTATAGAATAACTTATATGTAGCAATAGCGTATAATTTATAAGACAACTACGTAGCGAATGCGTACAAAGCCGAAGCGAATCACCTAATATTCAGATTCGCTTCGCAGCTAAAACTTTCCAACATTCGATACGAATATCTCTACTAACCTAAATGTATTTGATATGATTTTTCATCACTCAACACCTTAGACCTTTCTTTTGTGCCATCAGATGACAGATATACTTTTTAAACAATATATTTATGGAAAAACTGTAAAAATTATGAAACAAAAAATGTTTTCAAAATGTTTCAAGACAAAACATTTCTAAAATCATTATAATACATTTCTACTGTGAAAATAAATGCTATTTGTATCATTTATATACTGACTGGGCCCACCGCAAGACTTCAAAAGGCAAAAGTGCATTTTGGCGGACCATTTTTTTTTTCTCGCTGGTTCTATGGCACCATCCTGCCAGTACTGATGTTGGACAGCGCTAAAACATTACAAGCCCCTTCAAAGTGATTTTTTATTTTGTTCCCCTAAGCATTCTGTCACTGTTTCCTCGTGGCACATTGTACTTCATGTTAGTGATAAATTTGAGTCAATATGTTTTACCTTTATTTATAAAAAATCCCACATTTTCAGAAAATTTTGAAATTTTTGAAATTTGAATTTCTCTGCATTTAAGGCAGATAGTAATACCTCATAACATAGTTATTACGTTACATTTCCCATGTCTACATTATGTTTACATCATTTTGTAAATGTAATTTTATTTTTTAGGACGTTAGAAGGTTTAGACTTTTAGAAGCAATTCTTAAATTTTTAAAGAAAATTTCCAAAACCCAGTTTTTATTGAACAGTTCAGTTATGAAGTCACTTTGTGGGCTTACATAGTACAGTCATGGCCAAAAGTTTTGAGAATGATACAAATATTAATTTTTACAAAGTCTACTGCTTCAGATTTTATAATGGCAATTTGCAATACTTCAGAATGTTATAAAGAGTGATCAGCTTAACAGCAATTACTTGCAAAGTCAATATTTGCCTAGAAAATGAACTTTATCCCCCAAAACACATTTCAACATCATTGCAGCCCTGCCTTAAAAGGACCAGCTAACATCGTTTCAGTGATTGCTCCATTAACACAGGTGTGGGTGTTGATGAGGACAGGGCTGGAGATCAATCTGTCATGATTAAGTAAGAATGACACCACTGGACACTTTAAAAGGAGGCTGGTGCTTGGCATCATTGTTTCTCTTCTGTTAACCATGGTTATCTCTAAAGAAACACGTGCAGTCATCATTGCACTGCACAAAAATGGCCTAACAGGGAAGAGTATCGCAGCTAGAAAGAGTGCACCTCAGTCAACAATCTATTGCATCATCAAGAACTTCAAGGAGAGAGGTTCCATTGTTGCCAAAAAGGCTCCAGGGCGCCCAAGAAAGACCAGTAAGCGCCAGGACCGTCTCTTAAAAGTGTTTCAGCTGTGGGATCGGGCTACCAGCAGTGCAGAGCTTGCTCAGGAATGGCAGCAGGCAGGTGTGAGTGCATCGGCACTCACTGTGAGGCGGAGACTCTTGGAGCAAGGCCTGGTCTCAAGGAGGGCAGCAAAGAAGCCACTTCTCTCCAGAAAAAAACATCAGGGACAGACTGATATTCTGCAAAAGGTACACGGAGTGGACTGCTGAGGACTGGGGTAAGGTCATTTTCTCTGATGAATCCCCTTTTCGATTGTTTGGGACATCTGGAAAACAGCTTATTCGGAGAAGACGAGGTGAGCGCTACCACCAGTCTTGTCTCATGCCAACTGTAAAGCATCCTGAAACCATTCATGTGTGGGGTTGCTTCTCAGCCAAGGGAATCGGCTCTCTCACAGTCTTGCCTAAAAACATAGCCATGAATAAAGAATGGTACCAGAATGTCCTCCGAGAGCAACTTCTCCCAACCGTCCAAGAGCAGTTTGGCGATTAACAATGCCTTTTCCAGCATGATGGAGCACCTTGCCATAAAGCAAAGGTGATAACTAAATGGCTCAGGGAAAAAAACATATAGATTTTGGGTCCATGGCCTGGAAACTCCCCAGATCTTAATCCCATGGAGAACTTGTGGTCAATCATCAAGAGACGGGTGGACAAACAAAAACCTACAAATTCTGACAAAATGCAAGCATTGATTGTGCAAGAATGGACTGCTATCAGTCAGGATTTGGTCCAGAAGTTGATTGAGAGCATGCCAGGGAGAATTGCAGAGGTCCTAAAGAAGAAGGGTCAACACTGCAAATATTGACTTGCTGCATTAACTCATTCTAACTGTCAATATAAGCTTTTGTTACTCATAATATGATTGCAATTATATTTCTGTATGTGATAAAAACATCTGACAAACACACATAAAAACCAGAGGGCAGCAGATCATGTGAAAATATAATATTTGTGTCATTCTCAAAACTTTTGGCCATGACTGTAGAAACCACCGATAAATGACCCCATTTTAGAAACTACAACCCTCAAGCTATTCAAAACTGCTGTAAACTTTTTACAAAATTTGTTAACCCAATATTAACCCAAGAAAACTTTTTACACTTTTTTTGGGACAAGGTGAGCTAAAAATGGCAGTTTTGGCAGTTTTTATTTATTTATTTTACTGCATTCACCTGAGGGGTTAGATCATGTGATATTTTTTATCTATTTATTTATATAGCAGGTTGTTATGGATGCAGTGATACCTAACATTGTTTAAATTTATTTCAGTTTTGCACAATAAAAATTTTTGTGTCTTCATTTTCTTAAATCCATATTTTATTTTTATTTTTCAGGCGATTGTCTTATGTAGGGTATTGTTTTTTTTAGGAAGAGTTGACATTTTTATTGGTACCATTTTGGGGTACATATGATTTTTTGAATGTTAAATATTACACTTTTTGGGGCAAGCTGTTTTGGTTAAGTTTTTATTTTTTACTGCATTCCACTGAGGGGGTAGAGCATGTGATATTTTTATAGAGCAGGTTTTTATGGATGTAGGGATACCTAATATACAATTGTCAGTTTTACATAGTAAAAAATCATTTTCTAAAAGCCATATTTTTTTTATTTTTCAAGCAATTGTCTAATGTAGGGGCTCATTTTTTGTGGGATGAGGTGACACTTTCATTGGTACCATTTAGGGTACATAGGACTTTTTGATCGCTTCGTATTACACTCTTTGTAATTTTTTTTACACTTTTATATGTCATTATTAAGGGAAATGTTTTTTTTAACTTTTATTTAAACTTTTATTTTATTATTATTAAAAACACTTTTTTAAAACTTTTTTTTTTTACTTTTTATTTTTGTCCCACTGTAGGACTTCAACGTTTGGGGGGCTGATCCCCTCTGCAGTACGTTACAATGAATCCTGCATTGTAGTACATTGCCTGTCAGCTTTTATACTGACAGATGGGGGCTGGATCTCATAGGCTTCCATAGAAGGCATGCCCCAAGACCTGATTCCTGTATGACAATGTGAAACTGCATATCATGATAATAATTATCAATGTTTGCACCTGCTGGTGACAACTGCTGGGTATTACACAGAGGATCCTCTTTTTAAGCTTCTGCAGATTGCCACTGCTCTGTTACATAGCAACAACACTGTGTTTAATCGAGAGCTTGGCTTCTATGATTTCCAAGGAAAAATGTTATTTTTAGATAGAAATGAGATCGTAACTAGCCTTCAGCTATACAGTATGTAAAACTATGACATACACAGTGCTCAACTTATAAAAATGTTCTCTTGTACTCAATTACAGCATGTGTCTGTTATACAGGTACAGTAGTTAACAAGGAGCACTTAGTAATTATGCGCTCCGCTCATCCCTGTAAATATATATATCCCAGGATGCTTTGTAAGGCTTCAGGCACATGACTGCATTATTCAGTCCATTGCAAAACCGTATTTTTTGCTGATTGAACGCAGACCCATTCATTTTTATGGGGCCACAAAAAATGTGAATGTTATACATGTGCTGTCCACATCCCTTTGTCAGAATGTCTTTCCCACAAAAAAAAGATAGAAGATTCTTTCCAGTTTTGAAGACAAGAGTACACATTGGGCACATTGACGTGGACTGCCACACAGGGCTACTTTCAACCTTTCCTTCGATACAGTGTATATTTTCATTTTCAATTGTTATATTTTCTTATGAAGTCTCATTAGTACATTTTATTCATTTTATTATTGTTTATTACAGGGTATCCTCTGTATAGTTTAGTGGCATGTCAATAGTTTCAATCAGAGAAGGTCTGGCTGTGGAGACCTTCAATGGTTCCTAGAAACATGGAGTAGGTGCACACACCTATATTCTGGGCTCCTCTGGCTACTGCATACTTTCTTATCTTATAGAGAAGTTTACAGTCTTTAAAAAGTCTAAAGCCTGTTGAAGGTTATCTCCACCACTACCTGGAGAGACAGAAATAGAGTGCTCTTATTTTTTTTGAATGATGGTGACCTTTTAGGAAATGTTAATAGAAAAGTTGGTAACAACAGGTGGATTGACCTCTGTCAAGAAGGGCACCTTGCAATGGCACTAATAAATTTTATATATCATAAGAAACGATAATATTGCAGGAACTACCGCTGATTAATTTCCTGAACAAGGAGGGGGGAGTAAACTCTCTGTGACATACACTGTTGTGTGCATGTGAGACCTAATCCCAAGAGGTTAACTAACAGCTGAGGTAATTGGCGACAGAGGCGTATACAAACAGCTAACGAGAAAAAAATATAACTTTTATTGAAAACTATACTTAAAATAACCCGTGAAGGGGACAGGATTTAAATATTTACAGAAATTACATCACCCTTATATATCCCTGGTGTTGGACTGAATGGACTTAAACTTTCTTCACTGTTTGTTACCATGGGAGATAACAGTCACAAATAAGGGTATAGGAGCCCTAAGCCATTCAATCCGACTCCTAGGGAAATCAATCTGCCCCACCCAAGCTCAGATTGACTATTCAAGCTGGTAAAGCTGGTAAAAGACATAAAGTCATTCAGACCCTGCGGTTTGACGATCTGGAGTACAAACATCCACCGGGCTTCCTTCTGAAGGAGGAGGATATCAACATCATCACTGATGGTGTAACATGTTCCATGCCCTGGAACATCAAGCAATTGGGTGATTCAGCATCTACGTTAGCATGTGGGAGGTGATTCTGATACCCTCCTCCTTCAGAAGGAAGCCCGGTGGATGTTAGCTGAGACCTAATCCCCTATTAAACAGAGCACACAAACGAACATCTCTTCTATGACACTCATCATTATTGTCCTATTGTTTTTATCCTTTAAACTTATTCAAGAGTTTCCACAATTACCTGTCTGTTTAAACTTATTTTCAAGCTGATAATAGTAAATATGTAGCTGACACTACTGTGTATACTCAGATGTATATACAAAAATCCTAGAGCCCAATGGAAAAAATCCTAGAGCCCATCTGGATATTAACTTATTAACTTAAATGTACACCATACTATTATACCATTGAGGTCTAAAACTCTGTGCTGAGTAATTTTCTGTGTCTGTGGAAAGAGCTCTGTTTTTCTGAGTTAATAATTTACAAAAGTATAACTACATGCAGCCATCACTAGCGGGAGCTGACTGGACATGGATTTATAGGACTAGTATATGGAAAGGATATGCCATTAATATCTCTTGAAAGGGTCCCTGTCTCATCACAACTCTGAATGGAGAGGGGGTGATGCATCTGTGGATCTTTACATTCGCTTCTATAGGAGTTCCAAAAATGGCCAAGCTCTCTTACTCAGAGAGATTGGAGTGAGATTGGATTGAGCTGGAAATGCACAGCCATTCCACCATTCAAAAAGGACCCAACATTAACTGCATAACCTGACAACCTCAAATCTGTTCAATACTAGTTGTATAAATCCAGGCCTCAGAGGTGGGAAATAGATGTCAAGATGGAATTACCCCTTTAGCCCCTTCTGGACCTCTGTCGTACATGTACGCCAGAAGTTCAGTCTTTAAAATGGTGCACATGTAAGGGTGGCACAGCCAATGTAGTATATGAGCACAAGAACCAGGCAGGTGGCAAGTTTCACACAACTTTACTTCAGTAGTGAAATATAAGTCTGAGTTGTACAATGACATAATCAGTGCAGATCTCCACAGACCACTGACAGTCTCCTTTCAGTCTCCAGCTGCCACCTGTCAATGATAAGAGTCATAGCCACTTTCCAGTTGCTGTGTTGTCTTTAACCCTGGCCTCAATTTTCTCATCTCTCTCTAGATGCCGCTCTCCTTGACGACTCTCCTCTCAGCAGTGTCCGTACAATCTTTTCAGACTCTCCTCTCATCCTTCTCCATAACAGTTGCTCACAGCCCTACATCCAGTCAGCCTCCAAGCTCTGCCCCCTCCTTTCTAGCCCTTTCTACAATGTTTGATTGTCTGAGCATGCTCAGTGCACCCAGTCACATATAATAATATAGTCATTCTACATAGATCGACACATAAACACCAACCTCCATTACACATCAAACAAAGTAAACAGTAGAACACAGGGTATACAAATAACAGGACAGGTATATACCACAGACATGTCTAACCTTTTTACACACGCTCAGAAAGTAAGCGGGCACCCGAGCCACTGGGTTTCTGCTGTTACACATGGCAGATATCTGGGACTATTGTTTGTGGTGGGTGATAATGCGATTAACAGACATTTAATCCCTCAAATGCTATAGTTAATTGGGACTACTGCATCTCAGGTGTTAGTGTAAATAAGTCTTTAAAGATACTAAAAATGTATCTATAAAAATACACACCACCCCCCTTTTCTTAGATTAAAAATAAAATAAATAAGCAATAAAAAAAATATTATAGACATTGCCCTGTCCCAAAACACCCTTACTATTAAAATATAAATATATGTATCCCATATAGTGAACAAAAATTAAAATAGAAGATTCATAATTTTTTTCATCACTTGTGATCAAAGTGATAAAAAAGTCACTGGCGCACCAACAATGTATCAGTAAAAACTATTGATTTCCCAGATCAGTAGACATAACCATAAAAATGTTATGGGCTCAGAATATGGTGGTGCAAATTTTTTTTTCTCCTAGTATCATAGAAAGCAGAAAAGAAATCATATCAAGGCCACTTCCCACTACATGTACTACTAGCACTTTAGATGACAATATTTTTTTCATTTACTGTTGAAACTCACAGTATATATGGTAATAATAGTTTCTCAAAATAAAAAAAAATTCAGACACGCCCTTCCTTACCCTTTTGCTTTTTCGACATCCCAAGGTAAATCGCACAAAGGGACCGGCTTTGAAAAAAAACTGAGTTGCTCAGGATAGTGTTTATCTCAGGATATCTGACAAAAAGCTATGGGACCACCTTTATACTCTTAGCAGACTCTTTCCTGTACAATAAATGCCTACAGTACTAGATTTTACTGCATTACTTACATAACACATGAAGGACACAGTACAATGATTGTTTAAAACTGTCTAAAACATTTAATATGGTGAAGGGAAACTTATTTAGCATACCATTGGGAGTAATACAATACACCAGAGAAAAATTTCCATTAAAAACCATGTGAATGACAATAACTCGGCTTGTTTTGGCTGAAAAAAAATAATTACAATTATATAACTTAATTTCTATCAAAAATAATAGGAAAAACTAATACATATTTTCATTCAAACCTTCTTAGTCTACTGTCTAATAATCTTTTAAAATTAGATTTTTTATCCTCTGTAGTTAAAATATAATTCAAACATAATTTAATTTGCATATAAATTACAAGCGCTTGTACAACATAATTATCACTTGCGAACCAAAAAAAGTCCCTTTTGGTTGAGTATTAAAAGTGAAACATAGTAACAAGTAATTCTGGAATTACCAATTAAAGAGAACTTTTGTACTGAAAATTACTGGTTGTCGACACTCGATACATAGGATGCATTGTGTTTTTAAAAGATAGGGAACCACCTTGTTTCCTCAAGATATCAATTGTTTCCCCTCGCAGCTGCATCTTCTAGTCACTTGAACATATTCAAGATGTTCTTTTTAACTACACTTCACAAATTCTGTTGAGTCGCTTGAATAATCTTGTCAGTGTCACAATTACTAACAATAGAAGGAACATTTAAGAAAGGCTCAGTGCTACACTAAAAATTGATTTGCCAAGTCACCTGCCTAATTTAGTTATCAAGCCTTTTATTAACATACCCAAGTTGAAAACTTGGCATTGTATATGGAAAGCAAATCTTACCTAGGTTTTCCTAGTGACTTAAAAGTATTAACCTCTTCAGGACGTCATGATTTTCTGTTTTTGAATTTTCTATATGTACTCCCTGCCATAATTTTTTTTAATTTTTCCATTCACATAGCCCTATAGGGATGGGATATAGGATATAGGATGTTTTTTGTGGGATAACTTGTACTTTCTAATGGCACCATTTACTATTGCATACAAAGTAGTGGGAAGATGGAAAAAATTCCAAATGAGGTGGAAGTGGCAAAAAAATCTATTTTATGGGTTTTGTCACATATGGTAAAAGTTACCCTTACCCTTCATTCTCTGGGTCAGTACAATTAGAACAATACCACATTGTTATATAGTTTTTCTTGTGTTTTAACATTGAAAAAAAAACATAAAAACTATGGATAAAATTATTTGTTTCTTTTCAAAGCCATATTCTGACCCCCATAAATTTTATAGTTATATCTATGGAGGTGTATGAGCGCTCATTTTTGGGGGACGATCTTTAGTTTTTATTGATACCATCTTGGAATGTGTATAACTTTCTATTCAATTTTTTGGGGAGACAAAGTGAAAAAACGGTGAAGCAAATATTTACATTTTTTTTTCCATTTTTTTTACGTTGGGATAAATATTTTTATATTTTAATAGTATGGGCATTTTCAGATGCAGTGATGCCTATGATGTTTTTTATTGTTTATTTTATTTTTATTCTGGTGTAATTTAAATTTGTATATATATTTTTTAGATTTTTACTTTTTTTTAGGCCCCTAAGGGCCTAACGACATGCAATTGTCAGACTGCCATTTCTATTTAACAATAGAATTAAATCCATTGCTAAGTAGAAGAGTCAGTATATTCCAATGTAGTGCTGCCACCTTCAGGCCTACATTGGTATATACCTGTGAAAGGCTTCATGGTCTCCCGCATGCTAAGGCCCCATTCAGACGACCGTGTTTCACTGAGGACGCTGCCGTACATTGAAACACTGTACACGGCGTGATGGAAACAGACCAGGTACACGGTGTGTACAGTGTTTCACTGTACGGCGGCGGCCTCAGGAAGCGCACGGCGTCATAGCAACCAATGACGCCATGCGCTCCCGTCCTCTGGGGCAGCACAGGCCGGGCTTTCACGGCCCGTATACGGCCGTGAAACATGGTCGTCTGAATGGGGCCTAAGGCCTTTATAATGAGTGGCTCCCCTAAGTAACACCTGAGGGAGCTGCTCCAGGCCTGGAAGCTCAGTGCAGCCGGGTTTTACGCTCTCAGATGCAGTGGTCACATTTAATCACAGCATCTTAGGGGTGGGGAACCGCCGTATGTGGCCTGCGGGGCCATTTCTTGTGGCCCCCTGCCAGAACATATTGTGAAAATGCCAATGGAGCCGGTTATTAGCAAGCGGAAGGTCAGGATGTAGTGCACATAGACGCACACTATGACCTGGCGCTGTGGACTGTCAGGTCAAATTACAGCGCGGAGGGAAGAAGACCACGGAGGGTAAGTGAATCTGCTAAGTGGCAGCGCCTTCGGGAGCAGGGGAGGTAAGTTTATTTTTTTATTTATTTTAAATGTCTGATCTGAGGTCTGATTGTGGCTGATCTGAGGCTAATGAATTGTCTGATCTGAGGCTGGGGGTCTCATGGGAGTTCATCTGAGGCTGGGCGGTCTGATAGGGCTGATCTAAGGCTGGGGGGTCTGATGGGGGCTAATCTGAGGCTGGGGGGCCTACTGGGGGTCTGATCTGAGGCTGGGGGGTCTGATCTGAGGCTGAGGGGTCTGATGTGAAGCTGGGAGGTCTGATCAGGGTCTCATCTGAGGCTGGAGGTCTGATGGGGCTGATTTGAGGCTGAGGGGTCTGATCTGAGGCTGAGGGGCCTGATGAGGGTCTGATCTGAGGCTGGGGGGTCTGATGGGGCTGATCTGAGGCTGAGGGGTCTGATCTGAGGCTGGGGGGTCTGATGAGGGTCTGATCTGAGGCTGGGTGTCTGATGGGGTTGATCTGAGGCTGGTGGGGTCTGATCTGAGGCTGGCGGGCCTACTGGGGGTATGATCTAAGGCTGGGGGGCCTATTGGGGGTCTGATCTGAGGCTGGGGGTTGATCTGAGGCTGGGGGGCCTATTGGGTGTCTGATCTCAGGCTGGGGGTCTAATCTGAGGCTGAGGGGTCTGATCTGAGGCTAGGGGGTCTGATGAGGGTCTGATCTGAGGCTGGGGTCTGATGGCGGCTGATCTGAGGCTAGGGAGGGTCTGATGGGGGTCTGATTTGAGGTTAGGAGGTCAGATGGGATGTGATCTGAGGCTGGCGGTCTGATCTACGGCTGGGGAGGGTCTGATGAGGGTCTGATCAGAGGCTGATTTGATGCTGATGGAGGTGGGGGGCAGATCTGAGGCTGAGAAAGGGACAAAGGCAGGGACAGTTGTGAAGAAAGAGGCAGGGACAGTGGCTGGGAGAGTAAAGCCGGGGTGAACCCCTCTCTGCACCCCTCTGGGTTTAGCTTGGCTGCCATTAATGCCAAATAAAGAACTAAATATATAACATTCTCAACTTAAAAATTAGACTGCTATATGTGGTCAAAATCGTGCCTGTACTATTTGTAATATATAGTGCAGGCGCTATCTTGTGCTGCAAAAATACAGCGCTCTAGATCTTTTTAATTGGAGTGGAGCAATTTCTGTAACTTACCCCTAAGTCACTTATATGTTTGACCAAATATAGCAGTCAAATTTTGAAGTTGAGAATTTTGTATGGCCCCCGAACAATGTTGCAAATATCCAAATGGACCTCGGCAGCAAAAAGGTTCTCCGCCCCTGATATTCCTGCATTCGGCAATGTCACCATTTGCAGACATTAGCCCTGAGTGTCTGCTGTATGAAAAAGCAGAAACCCAGCATCTAAGGTGCCCTCTGTACTCTTGAGCGGGTGCTGTTTTAATGATCACTCCTGAAAGGCTTAAAGATGAAAAAAAAAGTGACACAAATTGGCACAATTTAGTGCATCTAAGGTTTCTACACTTTCCGCCATACTTAAAATTAAGTGGGGTTTAGCAGAGAGTTTTTTTAGCAGCTTTGTGTAAAGGAGCGAGGCCTAATAAGCCCTATTTTGCATCAAAATGTTGGCGCTATTGTAGCATAAAAATTTGTCTCAAAGTAAGCCAACCAATACTTGGTATAGAGTCAGTGAAAATATCTATATCTGCACCAGATTTAAAGGAAACGTGTCACCAAAAAGTTTATCTTACATACATAGAACTACAAGTATCAGCGCACTGCTTAATGCACAAAGACATAGGTAAACGGTGAATTCATGGGAAAAAAGGAAACCGCATTTCTGCTATACTTAATGTCAGAAAAAGTAGTTTACTTATGTCTTTGTGCATTAAGCGGTGTGCTGTTACTTGAAGTTCTATGTATGTATTGTATTTTAGCAAAGGTAGCGTACACCTGCGTCCTTATTTATATGCATTATGGAGGTGCTGGTTTAATCCCCCCCCCCTTTTTTTGTGTATACCACTGGGGAGTGGCGTGCCCTGTGAACCGTGCACCTCCACCCATCTACCTGGTGCTTTTAATCAGTAACATTACTTAGCTGGATCCTTCTTTGCTCAATTGTAGGCCAAAAGCCCAGGAGGAAGTTTTATATGTAAAACATTTGTTTTTAAATGTTTGTGTTTTTTTTTATTTTCCATGTCACTATCTATACATAAAAAAAATCCTAAAACCCTGCATGTGCAGAAAACTATTCCAGTCCATTGTGTCTATGGCCCATGTCCATCATGTCTATGGCCCATGGTGGCTGCAGTAAAGCATAGCTCTAAATGCTGCTGATAGCAGCTCAGGCAAGATGACTGACCCATAATCATGTATATTGAATATTTATATTGCGTACATAGTTTATGTAATTAATCATTATACTATTATTTTGTTTGATTTCAATAAAACTAGACAATCACTGCAAGTGGTAAATGTGATTTCAATTATGGAATTTGGACATAGTAGATAAAGACTCAGAACTCCCTCTATTAGCCAGAGGCAAGAACCGTTAACAAACATTACCTGCTGTTGTAGAGGGTTTATTTAGAGGATTACAGCTGGTTGTGAAAATGTATCATCCATACATGAAAATGATTATTATTTATGTGATATTATTGAATTGTAACATATCATTGAATATGCTTTTCTGTCCTACTACATTACTAGTATAATACAACCCCAATTCCAAAAAAGTTGGGATGCTGTGTGAAATATGAATAAATATTTTAATCACAATAGATCATAGAACACATATCAGATGTTGAAAGTGAGACATTTTATGATTTCATTAAAAAAAAAAAAACTAATTTAGAATTGATGGCAGCAACACATCTCAAAAACATTGGGACAGAGCCTACAACATGCCTACCATTGTGTAGCAACAGCCTGAAAATGTATGGGAAGTGAGGAGACCAATTGCTGGAGTTTTGGGAGAGGAATGTTGACCCGTTCATGTCTGATAGCGGAACAGTCCTTCTTTGCCGGAATTTTCTTTCATGATGCATCAAATATTTTCTATTGGTGAAAGATCTGGGCTGTAGGCAGGCCAACTCAGCATCTGGCATCTTTTTATGTGAATCCAGAGAATAGATTTCAGTGAATACATGGTACAAAACAGAACTATAAATATACAGAAAATACCTTCTGCAAAATAAATACATAGATAAAAATGATTATGTTAAAAGGCAACTGTCAGCAGGTTTGTACCTATGAAACTGGCTGACCTGTTACATGTGCACTTGGCAGCTGAAGACATCTGTGTTGGTCACAGGTTCATATATGTGCCCAAATTGCTGAGAAAAATAATCAAATTGCAGAGTGTAGCAGTTCAAGAGAGAGCAGAGCCTCTAGGTGTAACAGCAACACCCCCATTGCTCCTGGAGATTAATTTGCATATATTAAAACATCATTTTTCTCATCAATGCAGGCACATATGAACATGAGACCAACACAGATGTCTTCAGCTGCCAAGTGCACATGCAACAGATTAGCCAATGTCATAGGTACAAATCTGCTGACAGATGCCCATTAAAGAGGCTCTGTCACCCTGTTCTAACCTATGTATATTAATACATAGGTTAATAGGGGCAGTTTTCCTATGAATGGCACATACCTGAATAGCAGAGTATAAAGCAGCGGTTGAGGAGAAATCCTTAATTTAAAAATTATGCTCATGAGCCTTCGGAGCACCGGGGGGCGGGCTCTTTCCTTCCGAGCACTGGTTCTTCACCGCCCTCCCGGCTCCGAGGCTCGCCCCCCGCCTAAGTGCACGCCCCTTCGTTGAGTGATTGACAGCGCTAGACCGTTTGGTCTAGTGCTGAAATCCTGCGCCTGCGCATTGTAATCGTGCCCGGCGCATGCGCAATAGCGCTTCCATTCATTTGCGCACGCGCAGTCACTTCCGGGTTCCGGGATATGTGTTCTATGATCTATTGTGATTAAAATATTTATTCATATTTCACACAGCATCCCAATATTCAGGTATGTGCCTACATAGGAAAACTGCCCCTATTAACCTATGTATTAATATACATAGGTTAGAACAGGGTGACAGAGCCTCTTTAATACTAAAACGTACATAATACAAAAATAATAGCAAATACATAGTACATAAAACATACTAGGATATTGAGAGTGATTATAGGTCTATGTAAAACAGAATTTATTCATAAAGATAGAATTGTTTATGTTGCTAAAAATTGTACTGGCCACTAGTGTTGATCGAGCACCAAAGTGCTTGTGTGCTCGGGTGCTCTGGTAGAACACTTGGTGATGCTCGAGTGCTCTACAGAGCACCCGAGCACAATGTAAGTCAATGGGAGAAGACCAGGCACCCCCTGCTCGGATGAGGGGAGGGTGTCGGGTTCATAGGAAAAGGTCAGAATCGCAAATTCTCCTCTTTCACTTGTTAAAGTACGCTAATTAACTGAATTCGTACGCATTAGCGCACAATGTGTAGCATTAGCAATGTTAACATTGTACGCTAATGCGTACGAATTTGTATGCTAATGTTACGCATTGTGCGCTAATGCGTACAAATCTGTATGCTAATGCTACGTATTGTACGCTAATGCGTACAAATTTGTATGCTAATTTAACATACAAATTCGTATGCATTAGCGTAAAATGCGTAGCATTAGCATACAAATTTGTACGCATTAGAGTACAATGTGTAACATTAGCATACAAATTAGTATGCATTAGCATACTCGAGCATCGCACTCGAACACACGCGGTGTTCGGCAGAACACCGAGCGGACCCGACCGTAGGCATGCGAGCATGGTCGCTCAACACTACTGGCCACATTTCATTTTAATGATACAGTAAATACCATACATAAATTTTTTGTGGTCAGAAATGAATAATGAGTTTAATAAGGAACATTGTATCTATCCATTTAGAATCATTTGGAAGAAAGCCAAACTTCCAAGCTTTCATCTGATAGGATAAAGCATTGCTCTGTGTTTGGGAGAGATTGCCTTTTAATGACTGCTAAAACATTCCCTCAAAATAAACACATGTCCTTCATCTCAATGACAGGCACGTGGACAGGTAAGCGAGGTAAAATATTGTTGCCATGGAAACTAAGATTTCAGTACATGGACATATTGAAATCTTAAATTAATTCCTATAATCTATTTAATGAGAAGCGATTTTGAAACACATGCTAAACCCTGACATTTAACAACTATCATTTTTATTACTTTCAATTGGGTTTTATACTTTCCATATCCTTTGTTTGAGGTATTTTGTTATTCGTGAAAGCTATGTACAATACAATAGCTCATTATACGGTATCTAGAAAGTAGTAGGAAATGGTTGTGAGATCTGCCTTTTACATATTCCACTTAATACATATTCAAACCTTGCCGAAATACAGTATATGAAGCTCAAGCGTGCAAAATTAGTTTTACTTGTATCCCTCATATGTTTTATGTATGTAATAGATTGGACAATACACTTTGTCCCCGTTCTCTGACCTTAAAGGGGTTGTCCGGGCTTTTACTATTGATGACCTATCCTCAAGATAGGTCATCCATATCAGATTGGTGGGGATCAGACACCTGGCACCCCTGCCGATTAGCTGTATGAGGAGATGGTGCGCACAGTGCGCACGTGCGGTCTGTTTTCCTATCTGCCGCTGCTGTCTGTGGCAAAAACCATAGACAGCAGCGGTGAACAGGAAGAGAGAAAGCATGTGTGCACTCCACACGCCGCCTCGGACCTCGGACCTATTGAGGATAGGTCATCAATAGTAAAATTCCAGTCAACCCCTTTAACCCTTACGCTACCAGTGCTGTACATGTATGGCGCTGGAGCGATGTGGGAGCATGACGCCAGCTCGCACGTGCAGCGGGCGTCATGGCCGGCAAGTCTCTGCTGTTTCAAACAGCAGAGACTTGCCGCTACTTACCGATATCAGCGATATCAGAGATCACAGAATCTAATAGCGCTAAAACCCGGAAGCGCGCGCTTCCGGATGTTGTGCAGACACCCCGTGTGGTCAATCGGGGTGTCTGCACTGGATCTGAAAGCTGTAAACCTCGCTGATGAGGTTTACAGCTTTCAATCTGCAATTCTTATTTTGGCCACCAGATGGCAGGCCATGATAAGAAATGAGCAAAGGGAACTTAAAATGGAGTTTTAAAAATACCTGATTGCTCAAAATGAAAAATTAAAAAAACATTATATATATGGTCATATATGAGCCTTAAAATAATCACAAAAATTTTTAAAAAATGTTAAAAAATATATAAAAAATAAAAAATATAAGTTTAAATCACCCCCCTTTCCGTATAATTAAAAAATAAATACCTAAATAACAATAAATATAAACATCATGGGTATCACCGCGACCAAAAATGCCCGTAATTTTAAAATATCAAAAAAAATTTCCAATACAGCGAATTGCGTGACGGAAAAAAGAGTCAAAATGGCCGATTTGGCATTTTTTCACTACTTCTCTTACCCAAAAAATGTAATAAAATGTGATCAAAAAGTCACGCACACTCCAAAATGGTATCAATAAAAACTATGGATTGTCCCGCAAAAAATGAGCCCCCAAAAAGCTCAGTGGATGTAACGAAAAAAAAGTTATGGGGGTCGGAATATGACAAAGTAAAAAAAATATATATTTTTTTCAAAGTTTAAATTTATTTTTACACTATTTAAACATAACAAACCTACACATATAGGGTATTGTTGTAATCATACTGACCCAGAGAACGAAGGGCATGGGTCAGTTTTGCCTCAAACGGAACATCGCGGGGACAAAACGCGTAAAACAGTGGAGGAATTGCGGTTTTTTTCCAATTCCTCCCCATTTGGAATTTTTTTACCACTTCCCACAACACTTTATGCCATAACTAATGGTGGCATTAGAAAGTACAACTTGTCCCGCAAAAAATAAGCCCTCATACAGCTATGTGAACAAAAATATAAAAAAGTTAGGGCTCACAGAAAATAGAGAAGAAAAATGAAAACGCAAAACCGAAAAGACCTCCGGTATCCAAAGGGTTAAAGACATTCAGGGGAATTTATCATAGACTTATGCTTCACTCCTCTCAGTGATATCCCCAGCACTGCAGGAGGACGCGCCTAGTTTATGATGAGGTGAACACCTTCTCATAAATTATCTCATTCAAACTAGTAGCCATTGGCTAATAATACCTCGTTACACAAAGTTTTTTCTATAATTGTACTCCTAAAACTTCACTTTTATTAGTGTGTTTAAAAACGAGCACCGATCAACAGTGCCAGCTGCAGTTGATGGAGTCAGAAGCATAAAGTTCCATCCACTGTGTAGTGGCCATGCCAGGGTACTGAAGCTCATCTCCGATTTAAGAAAATAGCAGCTGAGCGGCAGTACCCAGGCACACAGAAACTACGATCTGATATTGATGACCCTATCCTAAGGATAGTATTAAATGTAAAACGGAGGAACTCTGAAGGCAATAAGATGTACAGAGATGCTTTTATTGTAATCCATAATAGAAAATTATGAAGTTGTCCACAAACACAAAATGGCCAACGCTTCAGGCCTTCCCGGACCTTGGTGATGGTCTATAAGAAGTATACAAAGTAATATCTATATATGTAAGGTTTCTAAAAATAATATGTTGTATATGTCATAGTTACATAATAGCTAATATACTCTCACCGGCCACTTTATTAGGTACACCATGCTAGTAACGGGTTGGACCCCCTTTTGCCTTCAGAACTGCCTCAATTCTTCGTGGCATAGATCAACAAGGTGCTGGAAGCATTCCTCAGAGATTTTGGTCCATATTGACATGATGGCATCACACAGTTGCCGCAGATTTGTCGGCTGCACATCCATGATGCGAATCTCCCGTTCCACCACATCCCAAAGATGCTCTATTGGATTGAGATCTGGTGACTGTGGAGGCCATTTGAGTACAGTGAACTCATTGTCATGTTCAAGAAACCAGTCTGAGATGATTCCAGCTTTATGACATGGCGCATTATCCTGCTGAAAGTAGCCCATCAGATGTTGGGTACATTGTGGTCAATAAAGGGATGGACATGGGTCAGCAACAATACTCAGGTAGGCTGTGGCGTTGCAACGATGCTCAATTGGTACCAAGGGGCCCAAAGAGTGCCAAGAAAATATTCCCCACACCATGACACCACCACCACCAGCTTGAACCGTTGATACAAGGCAGGATGGATCCATGCTTTCATGTTGTTGACGCCAATTCTGACCCTACCCATCCGAATGTCGCAGCAGAAATCGAGACTCATCAGACCAGGCAACGTTTTTTCCAATCTTCTACTGGTCCAATTTCGATGAGCTTTTGCAAATTGTAGCCTCAGTTTTCTGTTCTTAGCTGAAAGGAGTGGCACCCGGTGTGGTCTTCTGCTGCTGTAGCCCATCTGCCTCAAAGTTCGACGTACTGTGCGTTCAGAGATGCTCTTCTGCCTACCTTGGTTGTAACGGGTGGCAATTTGAGTCACTGTTGCCTTTCTATCAGCTCGAACCAGTCTGCCCATTCTCCTCTGACCTCTGGCATCAACAAGGCATTTCGCGCCCACAGAACTGCCGCTCACTGGATGTTTTTTCTTT